>QQSS02199309.1:0-12304 GCA_003687565.2 Craspedacusta sowerbii
ATATAAACACAAAAACAATGAAGCTTTGTCCTCGCCATAGTCTCAAACTCCAAATAGAATCGGCCATTCGGCGACTGGAGCCCGAAATACTTTTCAGCCACGCCGGAAAAAAATACACCATCTTCACCGAATCCGGCCTGCACCCTACTTAGAAACATTGCGTCCATCAGCTACATCATGACTTGGGCAAGTCCATTACGAAATTGACGAGAATAACTTTAACACCGCATCCGCAATATTCCTGACGTAATGGCTCCAGGACATTGATTGACCCGTAAAGATCTAAACGTACAGAAGAGCCCTGGAGTAGTTAAGGTTTACTTAAATAAATGTCTGAAAGAGATCACATTTTTAGAATACTCTTCAATGAGACCAAATCTTGACATTGTTGAAGAAAATTAATAGTCTTCGTTTCTCGAAAATGTAAAATACTTACTATTTCCAACAAAACGGCGTAAATGTTAAAAAGACTTCGGATGGCGTTAAATCCATAATCCAAACCTCGAGAATAAAATCTCACTCCACATTTAATAGAATAACATCGAGTGGTCATGCAGTTTCGCGAGTGCCTTTTGAATATCTTTCAGCAATCGGTAACAAATCGATAACAAAATGTTGCTTAGCATGAGTTCAGCTACTACTTGAAAGGCGAGGTAAGAAACAGCATGTTTCTCTCTGGCATGAAGTATCTATGATCGTTTATAGCCTCCAAACTTCAAAAACATCAGGGAGAAATAACACTCCTCCTCGATTATTAAAAATAGCCAATGTTATGATTTCACGCCTCTTATCGATTGCCATGAACCCATCATTTCCGCAAGCTTGCTTTCCCTCCTATCTAAACCTAGCAAGGGTCATCCCAGTGTGTACGTGTGCTGTAAATATTGACCTATATCACTGCATTAATATATTGGTGAAGTGCTCGAGAAGACAATGAACTCTCGTCTGTACTCGTACACGGAGAAGAAGAATTTAATTTATGATTAACTGCCTGGATTTCGACGAATGCACTCGAAGAACCATGCCCTTGTAAGTCTGGTTGAGCAAATCAGGTCTAAACTGGATAGAGATAAATTCGATGCAGTTGTATTCCTTGATTCACTAAGGCCTATTATGCCGTCAGTCCTAAAGAAACGGTATTCGAAGTCACGTGGTCAAATAACTAAGTTTGTTTCTTTTCTAAAAGACCACAAGCAATTTGTGACGACTGACTCGGCTGATTCTGAAACCAATGACGTGGAGTACGGGTCTCCGCAAGATTCTATTCTTGGACCCCCCCCCCCCTTGCTCTTTTATTTTTTTATATAAATTGCATGCGATACTGCCGTACAAATTTTCTAGCACGTCACTTTACTGACGACACTAACATCCTGCTACGTCAATCCTCGCTAGACCTTATCAGAAAGTCCTGAACGAAGGATTAAGAAAAACGTTTCACTGTCACTAAATACTATAAGCAAAACAGATTTTGTTCTGTTTAAGCCTACTAATAAACCAGCTGACTTTTGCCGCCCCACTTCTTCCAGGAAAACAAAGACATTTTCATCGAACAAGGTGAACAACTTGGGAATATTAATTGACGCATCCTAGACCTGGAAATCCCACATTGTGGAACTTCTAAGAAGTTAACCAAAGATGCTGCACCCTTATGAAAGATTCGGCACTTTTGCCTCAAAAACTCTTGATACCTTATAATTTAGCCTCTTTCAGGGTCACCTCTCATACGGATGCCTAGCCTAAAGTTCTACAAGTAAATAAGTATTTAGAAGATTACATCGTAGAAAAAGGAGCTCTGAGAATCACTACCTTGGGGACACAGTCTACTAGGAAGACCTGGGTTTGTTGTAGAATTGTTTGCTGTTTGCTGCAAACTGCTCTATTTGTCGCGCATGTAACATCGGTGTAAAACCCTCACGATTTACTAAATAAATTGTCACAAAATGTTTCTCTCCCGAAACGTATGTGCTACTTTTTAATAGTCAGAAATCTCTGCTCCACGCTGCCTGCTAGGCAAGAGTCACTGCGATTTAATTTCCTAGATTTGATTATCAACTTATCAGCATATCTGACCACAACAGCGCTCTTGTATGTTATAAACACGCAAGTTGGCAGCAATGAAACTTAAACTATTCAGTTTAGTTAGTTGCCACTTGTAGGCTGTAGCATGCCAGTTTCTTCAAACTGTTTTTTTTTTTCATTTTGTACAAGTACCTCTCTACAAATAACCGTGCTCGTAAGACCCGCTGCTATTTCACGGTTGTTGTGCGTTAGCTGTAGGTCGAAGTTTTGGTTTAAGATTGTTTCTAAAACGATTCACCATGCTTTCTAGTGACTTGTAAGTAGTCTGATATTCTATGCTTTAGACCTGCAGGACAGTCTCACAATTCTTTTAAGGATTTAAAAATGCCAACCTCTTCCGATAAAAAGTCGGGATTTTATGATAAGTATTAGTCCATTATTGGCAATCTTCTTAAATGAACAGTGTAATGAAATTTGAAATAATAGCATTCTGATTAAATATCTATGTATTTCTTCGAATGTACGATTAGTTAGGAATGAGCTTTGCTAAGTATGCTATTGTTGATAATTAATGTAATTATGGTAAGCATATTTGTTTCCTTTATTTTATGTTGACATGTAGTGTGCATTAGGATCCCTCCGAATTATTGAATCGTAGCATCAGCGTGTTCGTTCTTTTCTTAGTTTGTTTTTGTAGCATGTATCAACATCTAGCTTGACAATATGTTGCCCACACTGTTGATGTATTTCTAAGAAAAATTTATTGTATGAGATCATGTTATTTGCTATCGACTGATTGCCTTTTTGTAGATTCTGAGAGTGAAAAGTTCCTTCATTTGCATGTACTTCTTGCACTGCATACCTATCGCATGTTGGTGTTTAGAATTAAACATTAAACATGTGCTAATGCTTACGAAGTCTTGTTCTGGCTTTGAAGCTGAAGCTAGCATGAATTCAACATTAACTTTTAAGGACAAGAAAGACTTCGGTATGTATGTTATGACAGCTAAAATTGCATATTAATCGGCTTGCATAGTTAGTTCTTGAAATTTTATTTAGTAATTTTTCCTTCATTGCATTACGTAGGTGGATAATTTAGATTTTTTGGGGTCTAATACTTAAAAGTAAAATAATAATGAAAGTGTATATAGTGACCTTGGCTTTTATTGTGCTTGGAGCATATGGGTATTACTTACACTTTTTTACATATGCAGCTGTGGTTTTGCTGGCACGTGTACAGCTTGTTTTAGGAGGTTTGTTAAAAATAATTCAGCACTCTTTAGCTTGCGCTAGGAATCCTATCAACTGTCAATAAACAGACTACTTTTATGTTCCAAAGCTAACCTGCTTCTGATAAGGCCATCTGCATATTTACCTTGTGATGAGCGATGTTTCTTTCATTTTACATTTTACCCGATGAAATCTTAACCCATTATCTGCATTCAAGTTGTGCAGAAAGGTCTAATTCTTACATTGCTTCTGTTTCCCTGATCGATTTACGTGGTCATTACTGTTAGCAGATTGTGTGCAATTATGGGCAGAAATATTCCTTTAAGTGTTACAAGTCTTAGTGAAAGACAGGGTAATGGAACTCTATGTGCCCACAATCAGCTCTCTAGTTTCATGGAAATCTGAGCACAGATTAATCACAGAATTTGTTTTTTCTCAGTCTTAGAGCACTGCATGTTGACTTCTTATCTCTCTGATAATCTGCAATTCCTGTGATTATAGGTTGTGTGGGTGGTGATGCAACAACATGATTCAGAGCGGACTTATCCCTGCTCCTTAAATTCTGGTGTGCACTGTTGTGCACTTCGGTGTTTGTGATGTAATTTATTGGAATATGGGACATTGTTTTTGTTTCACCGCTATCTTTAGGCAGTGACGTTGTACCTTTTCTTACTTGCAAGCAATAGGAAGTATTATATTGCGCTTTTTACAACCGTTTGCAAGTGGTCTGCATAGCTAAGTTTGCTTATCATGAAAAAATTTCGCGTCTTTACTCAGATGCAAGAAAGCGAGACTCAGAGGTCATTATGGACCAGTATCCAGACAAACTGCCAGTAAGTTATTTATTTAAATGTAGTACAGAGTATGAGGTAAGTGTTTGAAGGATTTACATTGCCTTTGTACTTGTGTTGATTTAGATATAAATAAAATAGTCTGATGTGACTAAAATGTTACGTGCTTTTCTAAGATTGTTGTAGCTGTAGTTAGCATTAGTTGCAGTTGTTGAATAAGTGACTTTGTTAGGGTGCTACTATGTAATTATATTTTTTAATGACATGTAATACATTCACGTCGTCTTCACTGATGGAAGGAACGCATTGTTTTCTTGAATCAAGTGGAAGTAGTAAACCAGTAGTAGAATTTTCACTGTAATAACAGTGGCTTCTTTGCTACTGGAAGGTCTTTGGCTTGGTTTCATTTTTCTCATCTTTTCTTCCTCTTTACATTATTACTGTACGTGATATTTCGATGCGATCATCGGGTGATGATGTATGTTCTTCAGCGAATTAGGATATGGTGTTCAGGTAATTATGATGTGTGTCATTTAGATAATTATCGAGCGGTACAAAAATGAAAAAGCACTCCCAATGTTAGACAAGATTAAGTACCTTGTTCCATACGACATGACTATGGGGACTCTGACAAGCATTATTCGGTAAGTGGAGTATATTCTAGATTATGTACTGTCGATAGCCATAGTCTGGTTGAATGGTGAAGAGCCTTAGGAGATTCGCCAACTGGGTAGCCACAAAAATTTGTCGCATACCTTGCTTGCCCACCGACCGCCGCGTGGAGGCTCTCCTAGTTGGTCGATAGCCATAGTCTGTTGTTGTTGTTGTTGTTGAGGAAGAGCCAGGAGTTTCCCCGGATGCGCAGTCCATCGATCGTCGGTGACAGCAAATGAGGCCGGTCGTCGGATGTTGTTGAGCCTCTCAATGAGCTAAAGAGCTCGTTACGTGCCCTCAAAGGGAGGCTCGGACGACTGGTCGATGCTTCAACGATCGTGAAACGGAGATCGCCCTGTTCCCTGTTACCTGGAGGTTTTCGCGAAGACCTTCCCAGCGGACGACGAAGTCGTACAGTGCTGTTTGGGTCTTCTTAGGAGATTCGCCAAACAGGGTAGCCACAGAAATTTGTCACATACCCTGTTTGCCCAATGACTGCTGCGTGGAGGCTCTCCTAGTTGGCCGGCAGCCATAGTTTGCGAGGCATGCCCAATCGTTCCCCCGCGGGCTATGTATTAGAATTTGGTTGTTCTTGCCAGGTTCACCTGAAATGAAAATATATTCGTGTGTGGATGAGAATGGAGGTCTGAAAGTGATGAATGATGCCGATTCGTCTAGATGCGTTCGAGCTTTGTTTACTTCTGCGGATGGAAAATTGAAACCCATTGGCCCCTTCCCCCACGCATATAATTCAAAATCCACCGTGTAACCCTGGCCCTAGCCCTGGCCCTAGCCCTGGCCCTGCGGAGTCATGGGCTATCGTTAAAATCTGCACCAAGCTCTGACTCTTACGATATATCTTACCCGTGCCCTAGCTTTAAACCAGAATTCTAATTAAAAGTCATAATAGTCTAGCTTTAACTCCAACGTCAACCCTAACGCTTTCCTGGAACTTGGAAGCCCTATTAGCCCTCTCTCTAAACAGAATCTCTGTACAGAATGCCTTCAGAAAGAGCTTCCCTTCGCATCGATCGATGACAAAAAACTATTATTAAGTAATTCCGGTTTAGAAGAGTCAAAGCATCTAAATCTCAATCTCCTACCTAGCTAAATTGTGCGCTCGCTTCTGGGTAAACTACCTGGCCAATGCGTCAATATTGATGAACTCTGTTTCAATAGAAACACCTCAAGTTATCACGACATTAATAAGTTTTTGCAACGAGATTTTAAATCAGAAAAAAAAATTGGGTTTCTCCACCTAAATACCTCCCTGCCTAAGCATAACGAAGAACTACGCCCTACTAAATCTACTAAAATAATAATTCAAGGTCATAGGCATTTTCGAAACTCATAACAATCATGGACCTTTAGCGAATACTTCTACATTGATACAAAATCTCTTACTAGTACGGGCGGTACTCGCCTTTATATCCATAATTCCCTTAAAGATGAAGTTAAAATTAGACATGATCTTTGCGTCCAGATTCAAAACGGCGTAGAAACCACTTTGGTCGAGATCTCACAGAAAAATAGAAAAAGCATGATTTGCGGCTGCATTTATAAGCACCCGAGCTATTCTCGTGAATAATTTGTGGAGGAATGTATCTTAAAAATTCTCCCGCAGATTACTAGGGAAGAAAAACTATCACTGATAATGAGGGACTTTAAGATAAATTT
The DNA here is from genome assembly GCA_003687565.2 of Craspedacusta sowerbii. Taxonomy (NCBI): domain Eukaryota; kingdom Metazoa; phylum Cnidaria; class Hydrozoa; order Limnomedusae; family Olindiidae; genus Craspedacusta; species Craspedacusta sowerbii. The sequence continues at coordinate 6,372 of QQSS02199309.1, forward strand.
GTTAAACCCTGATACTTCGTTAGGTCCTTCTGATTTTGTTGACGTAGCAGCATAACATAACATGTCATAACATGCAACCACTTATTCTGCAACCAAGCCGAGTAACGCTAAGATCACAAACTCTAATCGACAATATATTTACTAACAATACTAAATACAAAACTTTTAGTGGTAATTTAACTTGTTCTATCTCCGACCACTTTGCCCAATTCTTCATTTTCACTGACTATGTCATAAAACTCAAAAAGAACAAAACCAAGCCAACGTATCTTTACGGTCTTGTAAATCGTTTAACGAAAACGAGTTTCTTGAAGAATTAGCCAGCGTTAATTGGCAACTGCTCTTTAACAACGAGGGGGACCCGTCTATTCTAACTAATATGCTTATTGATAAGGTTACAGATATTTTAAATGTTATGGCTCCCTTTCCAAAGCTAACGAGGAAAGAAATCCTGCTTAAGCAGAAGCCATGGATATCAACCGATATTTTGAAATCTATAAAAGCCCTTGATAAACTCCTAAAGCAATTCTTAAAAGAAACAGACGAACAAGCACGGATAGCAGCTCACGCGAAGTATAAGATGCAACGCAACTCTGTAGTCAGCATGATCAAAAGAAGTAAAATAGTGTACTTCAATAGCTACTTCCAAGCTCATAAAAAGTTCTGTCTGTTATAATCAGAATAATGAGTCACTGTTAAGTTCACAGACTAATAAAAACACCTTAAAGAATCGCCTTACCCTCTTACTAGTCCACGGTCCTCTTTTTTCCTTTCTTATATCCGTCGATTACTTTCGTGTAGCAAGCGTCTGCAGTTGAATGCAAGCCAGTCGCTTTTCTTGCTCGTGAACCAGCGTATCGCTGTCTGCGCGTCTTCGCCTGTATCCGATGTTTACAGAGACGAGCACGATCAGGATGGGTTCCTCTACATAGTGTACGCCTCGCAAGAAGTGTTCGGTTGCGAATGTGGGTTGTGAGTGTTCCGGCTGTTAAATTCTCGTATTTATTCGATTAGACTTTGACATTGAATGGCGTATGATGTGATTTGTTGTAATGCGAGTTTTTATTGCATTCGATGGCTTTGTATGTGGCTTTTTTTTTTCATTCGTCCTCTTTGACGGCAAGGTTAGGAGCGGCGCCTTACGTACAGTCTGTGCAACAATTATGGATTTATTATTTGCGCCTTTGTACGCTTTCAAGCCATCATCAGATGCTTGTCCCCGTGTTTCTTTCTCCTTTTCTTCCACGCCATGGTTTACTCTGACTAGAATTTCGTTTGTATCTCGCGCTCAGCAAGAATTATTTAAGAAGTAACTTACGTACCCGCTATTAGACGATCTCGCCCGACGTGAAATTAATCCTGCCATTTTAGCTACGGAGTGGTTTGGGTAGGTGTGACCCATGAGGATTTGGATTCGGCTATAATCGGTCTGTTTATCCTCTATTCTTGATCTTTAATTTGGTGAATGTGCGTGCTTGTCGATGTTGAGTTACCTGCACCCTATCTGCTAAGCCTGCGATGTGTGGACCCGGGAGTGCGTGCTGCTTTCATGGAGTCAAAATAATGTTGTTGTTTTTTATAGTAACTGGCACTTGATGGTTTATTCCGCACAGGATATATATATATATATATATATATATATATATATATACATATATATATTAATAAAGAGCACGCAAGGGAAAAAATACGTGACACATTTCGTCAGAGTTATTAAATTATTTAAGCGCATTGTATCGAATATTATTGAATCTTTTTAATTCATTCAGTGAGGTGATGAGATTGTATCACGAATCCAGGTTTCCGACGCTGCATTTATTGGTTGAAGATAGCTCGTTTGTTGTTGACATATTTCTGAAAATGTGGAAGTATTGCTTGTTGGACTTCAAGATACATGATCGCTAAGTTTACTTACAGATATGTAAGGTATTGCTAATTAGACCTAAAGTAACATTGATAGCCACTGGGCGGTTGGTTTTGTATTTCCAGGTTATCCGTTTTCTGTCTAGTTTGGAATTTGTTAGCTGGCAATTAACGAAGTTGACACTAAACAAGTGCTTGCTCGACTAGTCCATGGCCAACTTGGCCTTGGTCAGATCCCTCATGCCTTGAAGCGATCATGGTATTGATAGGACTTCATGTTCAATTCCACTTGCCTTACCCGACCACGTAGATGGTTGCAGATGAGCAACCTAGGGAGCAGTTGCAATCGGTACTGGGTAGATTTTAGGGTAAATATTATAGGGGCAAATTTTTTTTTCAGACCTGTTTTCTGTTACTGCTTACCGGATTTATTAATTATTCAACGAGGAAAGTCTCAAACGTTATGAGATTCTTCGCGAAACTCGTTGAGATATAGCGTTTGGATTTAGAGAGGAGAGTCTATATTGGGTGCACTATTTTGTCGCGACGAATGGCACTGTATTAAGGAAGCGGCTGCCGTAAGAAATAGGATGTTTGATTTGTGGCAAAACCTCCAGCGGGAAAAAAATCAAAGTAACCCCTCGACCTGGTTAGCGAGAAATCACTTTAAGTAACTTTATTAACATTACCCCTCCGCTGCAAGAGAGATCAGTAAGTTCTCAGTTATTTCGGCCCCTCTGAAACTCACGTTTTGGGGACCCTTACTTACTTTTGTGAGTCCGCAAGGACAACTAGTCATTAGTTACTAGGTATTAGTTATTAATACTAGGGCTACCTGTCACGTAAAGCTAAATAATTTAAGAAAAAAGAAGCGTTATATTGTTAATAGGCTAACTCGGACGTGTAGAAAAGTCTTTATGTCTTACAATCTCAGCGTCAAGAAATATTCGTACGCAGAAAGTTTGCCACTAGCAGATTAAGAAAAATGCACGAAACACACGCACTTAGTCGTTCGTTCATTATCAAGCCTTTGTACATGCCAGTACGGGCAACCTCCATGTTCTGCAGTATTACGCGCTGCCTTGAGGATACAAGTTATGGCTTTAAACTCAAGCCTCGCTTCACCATGGCGACGCAGTGCAGTACCACGGTGACCTCCGGTGTTGACGCAACGAGCTAAAACCACAGGTCATCGAGTGTGTTCACATCCATACATGTATGCATGCATCTCCTGCGATCGGTCAGGATTGATAGTTTCCTTGAATAACTTTTACTATATTTTTCACTTCCACGTATCCATTCCCAACCATCAAGGCTACCGATACAATGACAATAGCGACGAGTGCCAATTCTTTTGCACAACCAATCCTGTCGGCCATCTTGCAGTAGAAAATAATTGGAAATACGACGCTCAGAAGAGCCTGGAACGAGCCACCAACCAGCGAGAGAACTGGGCCAAAGCTAGGAACAGCTATTGCTATTGTAACTATAACAACCATTGTCAAAGTCCGATTTATCACTCGCTGCCAGCAGAATTCTAAAGAGAAGGAATAATTACCACTAACACCAAGCCTTACATTTCTACTGTATTACATTTATTTTTGTTCATTACGAGGTTTTTGCCTACCGGCTTTGTTTTTAAGGTTCTCCTTGCGATGGTCTTTGCTAGAGAATGATGAATTTATAAAAAGTGACTGGATTTGCACGAATGTCACAATAGCCATGCGAAATCGGCGTAATAGAATGCTATCTGTCAACAAAATCTAAAACGAACAGATAACCATGTCGGAATCAATATGAATACGCCTATAATTTGCAAGCATTACTAGCAAACCACTTGTAATTTGTTGAGTGAAACACCGAAAATAAACCTTAAATTGAGCCAAATCGCTTACGAGTAGGTATTCGCAAAATCCCTTCAATCTGTTGTTCCACTGGATTGATGGTCATTACGCATGCGCAGAGAACGTGACCTCCGATCAGAATCTGAGCCATCATAGCGAACGCTCGAAAGACCGGGCATTTAGCATACATCGGATGTTTTATGAACGTTGTCAATAAATCCTCTTCGATCATTCCATCCAGAACTACGAATGACGACAGAGATACGGCCAGGTAGATGCCCAATACGATAGCGTAACCAATGACGACTGAATAGCGAAACAATCGCGGACTTTGCAAGTCATTTTGTATGGTAGGAAATATGGCTATTCCACCAAACGTAAACTGTATCGTACCGAATGTGGCTAGCAAAGTTTCAAATCCTGCAGTGGTTTGCCCGGGACTTCTCGTCCCATATTTGCCAGCAATCATGAACACGTTGAGCAAGATCATAATGGCAGCCACGGAACTGGACACTGCGGCCAGAAAACCCACGCCCCAAAAGTCTTTCGGAGTTCCCAGTAAGGTTATGGGAAGGAGGACAACTCCGCAGATTACAAACCACATACGCAGCTGGCAGCGATACGAGACCACCGTCAGTGGTAGGGGAGCAAATGCTGTGAAGATCTCTCCCGCTAAGAGTACGAACACAATGCACGTGAAAAGTAACGCCGAATTCAGAGTGACGCTGACAGCGACTTTGGTTACAGGTCCAAAAGCTCTTTCGGCAAGCCTGGGATACGGATCCCGAACCAGCTGAGGATCGTGCGATTCTTCTAAGACCTTCAGCGAGGCGCTAGCTAGAAGTACTCCACACAGGCACATGACGATAGCGGCCAAGAAAAATAAAGGTATACCGAACCAATGCACTAGTCTCATGGTGTAAGGTAGGGCCACAATACCCGCTCCCACAACCTCTCCTACGACGAAAAATGTCGCTCCGACAACCGTTAGTCCATCCTTCTGTTTAAGAGCGAATTTCTCAGTTAATGAGCTCTGGTTTTCCCGAGCACTTTCCACGCAGACTTTTCCACGCAAACTCAGGCTTTCCGACAAGGTTTGATTAGGTTTCTCGCCGGCCATTTGCTATTAAACATAGCCAAAACGAACTGTTCTCAATGTCGCACAACAGTGGCTGATCTATGCAACGTCAGGGTAAGCAAGCAAAATGTATTGACTAGCTCTGACTAAGGTTGCTCAATTCGGTTCATGTATGCCTTCTCAATCTGCATGATTCGGTGGAAAGAAAAAGATGGTGGCCTTAGCTTTTGTACGCGCCTAACCATGCGAGATAAAACAAGTCGCGTATTGAACGCCACTTAATCATTTACTGAATTATGGGTAAGCAAGTGTTGTTAGACACATACGAATTTACTAAACCAAACGTAAGCAAGTGTTGTTGGAAACTCAATCATTGACTGAGCTATACCTAACCATTTACAGAACTATATGGTGTGATCGTGATGTTGGCTAATTGTATTTGAAGTCGTTGTTGTTCGTTGTCCCCATAGTTGATCTTGGCGCGCATCTGAAGCCACTAGCTTTCTTCAGTTCCCGAAAATTTCGTGACTAGACCAGTTAGACCCAAAAAAAGAAACTGCACTTCTACCTTGTACCTCTAGGATGATGAGCTCGTTCGAACTAGAAAAACAGGAAACCGACTTAATTTTGCGCGGGAAAGTGACAACTAATGTTACACACACAACAGGTGCACCTTAGATCTGGTGTCTCTTAGATCAATTTAAAACAATTAAGAACTGCACACGTAGAAACACACAAACACACACACGCACACATACAAACACACACACAAACTACACACTTTCAAGACATTGATTGGACATGTAGATATTCAACAGCGCAAGGTTTTCTGATTTCGATCTTTCGTTTGCAACTTCCTGCCGCGTATGATCCAGCTATTAATGAATAAAATTATAAGCTTGGTAGAAGTATTTCTAATTCTTCTAGGGAGCTTATCGACTGAATAGGACTTATGTTTTTCTACTTCTATAAATAAAAGCCTTCAGGTAAGTCTTCAAGGACGGCGACTCGCTTCGGGGCTCTCAAATGCTAATAATTCGATAATTACTTTGTTAGTTAGAGACTTTCGAATACCTACATGAACACAATCAGTCACACCTACACGCACGCGCACACACAAACAAACAAATGCTTACTTCATGTATATA
>QQSS02199342.1:0-12298 GCA_003687565.2 Craspedacusta sowerbii
AGACTAGTCAAAGGGCAATGCTCCACTACTGTTCGGGACCATATGCTCTCATGTGACACGAACGTGTCTTTCTCTGAATTCACTATCATAGACAGAGACAGTAATAGTAGGGCGTTAAAAATCAAAGAGAGCCTCTACATTAGACGTGACTGCCCTACTTTAAACGTTGAGGGGCAATCCTTCCCTCTGAAATTGTTTAAATAGTTTGATGTTGTTTTATGCTGTTACTGATGTGTTTTGATTTAGTTGCATTTATTACTGATCTTAACTATTTTCTGTTTGTATATAGCCTGAGGATGACAATAGAAATTGTCGAAAGCTTGCAAAAAACTTGAGGATATTTTGTTGTCTCACATTATATATATATATATATATGTATATATATGTATATATATATTCGTGCTAACGGTAAACTGTAAACTCCGCCAGTTTTCTAGCCAGTCTAATCTAGCGACTGCAAGTGTCCCCTAGCTCGGATTAAGGAGTCGCTTTTGTGTCCCTTTGCAATGGCCTGTACAACTTCTCCTGGATCCTTGAGGCCAAACGTCGAGCGCAATCAGCGACGATAGCCATTTACGCCCTCGTCGTCGCTAGGAAAATAGAAAAGAACGGTATTAAGTTACAACAAGTCATTGTCATTGTTAAAGACCCCGATATACCTCAGCGCAAAGACTATTGCCTCACATGGTACCAGAAAGTGTTAAATGCCATTTGACTCCACCAAATTTGTTGTCTATGAGGTAACACTGAAAATTCTGATGATCTATATGTTGCAGCTCTTCAGCGAGGTATCTGAAGTGTTATCCGTAACGGATAGATGCGCTATTATGAATCTTGTAAAACGTGAATTGATTAACGGGGTCACGTATGAGTTTAATTTTGTTGAGTATCGTTGCACCAAGCTTTTACTTTCTTGATTTCCAACATCTTGCTATGCTTTTTTGTTGTTACTCTACCCAGGTTTTCCTCAGTATGCCTTTTCTTCATCAGCTTATCATTCGTCTATCAATGTTGTTGTTTCCCTAGAATACAGCTTTTGAAAGCTATGCTCCAAGGTCTGCTCCAAGGTCTGCTCCAAGGTATGCAACGTGACCTGCATACCTTATGAATACTATTACGCTATTTAGCAAGGTTTTCTTCGTCTTTTAGCATTTATTAATGAAAAGCAGTACGTTTTCCCGAATCTAAAGATACAGGTAAAGTATTTTATTGATTCACCTATGGTTGCTTGTACGTGGGTTGGAAGATTCTTACTAGATTTCACCGAAGAGTCTAATCTTGTTTTGCTAATGTGATTTTCACATGTGCTATGTAATTAATGCGTTTGGAAAAGATTTACAAGCTTTTGAAATAAATTTCTTAATTTCAGTATGAGCCAGGGTCTGATCCACTTCTTGTTCTCCACGATGAAGCCCATAACGTAAAGGAGACTTTAAGGTATGTTTTGGCCTAGAAGCCTTTGACTTTTGTCTGGTGTAAAATTTGCGTCCAGTTTTGCATTCAGATATTGTTTGGTTGTGGATAGGAAACATCCACGTGGCTGCGGCCTGCAGTTTCTTAGTATTGCCATGCCATGTTACGAAAATATGTAGATGGAGGCGCGAGAGTTACGTTCTTCTTTGTCAGAACTATTTGCTAGCTAGTTTGTGAATCAAGTTGATCTGCTGTTTCTTTTATTATGAGTCCTATTGGGCCAAAGTGTTTGAGTCCTCAGATTTTGTTATTAAATAAACAAGAAATCGCTTGCGTAGATGGTAAACTTGCCAAGTTTCTACGGATAAAGAATCAAGGGAGTTTTTGATTGGTAAAATTGGAAACTTTTAACTCTGGTGTTGTTGAATGTATGTGTATTGTTCCTCATTTAGTAATTATTTAAGGAATCTGGACATGAAGCAAGTTTGTTGCGCAATTTCAACTTGAGCTCATACCTTACGCATGTGATAAGTCTTTTGGTAGAATTGATTATTACGTTCACGTTGAAGAAAAACGTAACTATTATCAAATGGGGTTTTAAATCTATTGTATTGCAGTGTATAGTCTATTTTGATCTAGACTATTACTCAGTCCTTAGGCAATCAACCTTTCAGGCACTGGTAATGGAGAGCCAAGGAGATGCCGAGCTCTCTGTCGCGCTACTTGTTATGTTTTTGTGTGCATTTGTCTTTGAATTTTGCTCCCTGCGCCTAAAGAGAGGTGTATTATTAGTGTGTTTGGAGTGTTTGCGGGATTGATGTGCACCAACTTGGGTGTATTATTGTCGCACTGAAATCGCATCTTCACATGCAGTAAACGATTTTAGTGGTGCTGAGTGCTGAGCCGATAAGTAGCTTTATTACCAGAAAGTCTTTATTTTTAGCCTTGTCTTGCTGGCATGAATTGGTGCGATCTGTCCGATCTGTGTCCGAAGATGTCTAAATTTGCATAACATCTTGTATGTTCTTGGATTATATTTGGGAGTTTGGAAGGGCTTTTTTTTTTTGTGGTAAAGATGAGTGGATTGTCTTTATTTTTATTGCACTTTAGCATAGACAAGTGGGACACCGATACTGTCGAAGAGTTTCTACGTGAAAAGCTGCGCAAGTAGATCGAAACGCTGCTGAGACGTGAAGTTGCTTGTGTGATCACCCGCATCCGTTATTTTCCTCGGGAATGCTACGAAGTGCTATCTGTGCCTGCGGTCGTAAGATGTCCAATGCATGTAGTTGGGGCTCAATTTTTTTTTGGGGTGTGGGAGGTGGGCTGTATTTTGTTTGTTTATTTATGTGCATTGTTTTGTTTAGCTTTGGGTGTCGTGGTGGCCGTATTTGAATTTGAGTAAGGATACCGTTTGTTTGTTCCATTTTGTACTGGTATGCAGGATACTAATGCATACTTTATGAATGAAAGCATGAAAAGCTTGTACCATGTTTTCATGATGAGTACATTTGATGGAACAATAAAAAGTAGATGTGTGTTTTCTGCGTGTTTGTGTGACAGCAACAACAATAGCAACGTATAATTTTCTCCTCAATTGCAAGCTACATAGGTAATCAACTGCTTAGTTGTGATGCTGTTAGGAATTACAAAATAGTAGGAGTAGGAGATCTTCTTTAACTCAAGGCCAATAGGAATGAAGGTGTCACCTATCTGAGTTTGCGTAATCTAAGTGAGTCTTAGTACATAAGTATTCGATACACACCAAAATTTGAAGGCAAGCTTTGCTCTTAGGCGGTCCGTTTTTCGATGCACGCTGGTGCGGGTTTGAAGGCAGTCAAAGCCATCGTCAAGCCAAGCTTCATAGTAAAGTAGTATCGTGAGATCAGGATTGACTAAAGGCCTGTATTCCTAATTACCTTTGCTAACCTTAATAGGCCGCTAAATTATAATCATGACGAGCAGTTAAGATGCTTGTAAATGCTGGAGCTACTGAGGATGCCGCCTAGCTGTTTGTTTACCATAACACACATAAACTATGTACGTCTAAAATAAAAAATGAAGTTAAAAAGATTTGAGTGCGTGTAAGCCCCAATGGGATAAAGACGAGTAACATACTCAGCGCTGAAAATAAAAATAGCAAGGGCTTAGAGCTGCCTAGAGCAACAGTCGAACACAGACCCTAGACGTCAAGTTAACGCTGGACTACAAAAACAAAAAATGATGGGCAAACGCTAACTAAGTTGAGAAGTAGGCAAGACCTCAGCAGTGTGAGTGGAAACCAACTTATGCAATAAACTTTTATTGCACTGCACCATCTCAATCCTAGAAACACGGACTTAGAATACTCGTAACGTACGAATGGCAAAGCAACATTTAAACTACAGAATGCAAACACAAAGGATCGTTCTGAAAACATGTTTTTTTTTTAACACAAGCAATTGTAAAGGCGATTAAACAAAAGCATACTGTGATCTATATGACAAGGGCATTGTCGTAAATGATTGAAAATTTATTAGCACAAGTACTCGGCGTAGGTTATTCACCTATCACCTGTAGAAACTCCTTCCTGCTGAAAGAAGGTAAATGTTTCATGCGTATCCTGCAGTCAGCAAGCACTTCATTTGTTTTTTAAAGACTACTTCTGAATGTGATGCATTGATATTTAGGTTAAGTAGTTCATTAAACATCGAGCGCCTTATGTGCGATATTGGATTGTATAGGACATTATCTAAGAAACTAGAGCAATACAGTGCAGTGATTCATACAGTGATGCTTGAGATGCAGGATGGGGGAGTTATGATCTTTTGACAAGGCGCTAGAAATTTAGACCCTATGGTGACATCACAACCATTCTTAGTAAGAATGTCTTTGTACTTTAGGTTACACCGTACCAGTACGTAAAATCGCAGCGCCGCGAGCTGAAATGCTGTATATAAAAGATGAGCCTGTTACTGTTATCTTCCAAATAAGTAAGTCAAAAGACAGAGATGGGAAGAATAGTTGATGGCGTTTCCAATGCGCTCAGATTTATATCAATATCCTCTACGTGAACTACTTGGTCTAGACTGAAAACTATATGCATTCGAGGCACTTTACAAATTATAGTTGCCAAAAAAATTCAATTACAAAAGCATGTAGTCCTCAAAAATAGTAAATCGACTGAAATGGAGGTCAATAGGGCCTGCCGATTAACAGCGTGAGGACGTTAAATATCAAATGACCGGACTATTTGACGAGACGAAAGCTAGACAGGAAAGTATCAAAGGAAAATTGACTCTCTGACGAGATGAAAGCTAGACAGCAAAGTATCAATCTCCTGAAAGATAAATTTGGGATAAGGATACAACTCGACGTGCGAAATCCGATTCCCATTCATCAAGTGCAACACAGCCTTCCCTTCGAGCGCAGCAGTGGAACGATTATTTTCCACTGGAAAAGAAAAACGTAAGGGCAAGAAGATTGTCAGCTATGCGATTCTACATTTGAAACCTTTATTTTTATAAAGCGCAACCTGCACTTTAGTGAGCAAGCCTCCCACCCCAAAAACCAACTAGATTTAAGCGTTTTAAGTGTTTTTTTTTTCTGCATTCAATTCTCAACAGGCGAAAAGCATTTTTGACCTGCTGCTTATATTAAGCTGTACTTTAACAAATGTAATCCAAATAAACGTAGTTTTAGGTTTGAATTAAAATAGCAGATTTAGCAAGGGGCTTGTTGGGGCTTTTTTTGCATATTGAAGATAGATCTTTAGACACTTTAGAGCTGGTTACTACGAAAGTGTCTGGGCCGCCATATAATCCAAATATATTCGCCTCTTATCGCATTTGCACCAGCTAGTGTGACAAAATCATTTAAGAGTTCAGTTCACATCGAAAATTTAACGAGGCAAGCTTTCCACTGACAGAGGCGAAGGATATCTACTCTAAGTTGATGTAGAGCATCCTTCTCACCTTTACAAGTCAAGTAATGATTTTCCTTTCTTAAGCTAGGTTTCCATTCTAGATGTCAGTGAAAGGAAAATGCATTAGTTTTATTGAGAGCACATATCATTCCATTGAGAGCACATATCACACAAGTATGGCGAAAAAGTTTTGTTAGATGGATGCTCTCAATCTCACACACAACATAGCAACGTACATCTATTATAAAGACATTGCCAAGATGCCGAAACGCGATTTTGTACCTCCGCGCATCACGGTGAAGATTAAAAACCCTTTAATTTTGAAAAGTATAAGGCTATTGGTTATAGAAAACAGCAGTTTGGCGGATAAATCATGACGGAATTTGTGACATTAAGGCGAAATTTCATACACCTCTCGAATACTTGACGAGTTCATAGACGTTAAGCGTCGATGAAATGAATTAAGAAATGTGTAGATGAATAATAAATCAGGCGAGTTCAAGGCTCTCATGGATGTGAGGTGAAGAAAGACATCATATAAGAAGAATATTAAGACTGTTCGCTATGTGAGGAGGCAGTTTTCAAAGTCAAATTATACTTCAAAATGAACAGCATGAAATGTTCACTTGCCGCGTCACAAAGGTAACACTAAATAAAAATGATGATAAACTGCTTCTTAACAACGGTAGACCAACGACGAAAGCGAGAACTCCATACACGCTGACTGTTAACTGCGAATTCATCTCGAACGACAGCCGACAGATAAGGAGCGTACGACAGTGGTTTCACAGCACTAAGTCACTTTATACAGATGTAGCCAGCTGTCTCCGGTCTGAAGATCCACAACACCCTTTCACTTCAGAAAGGAGAGCTAACTAATGGCTCTCCGCTCCATTTGATCTTTTCTTCACTTGTTCCGATTGTCGTGGAGCTTTGGGGGTAAAGCCACCACGTGGATCACGCTGGGGGCTGTGCATCGACAACGTACTCTTTGTCGAGTCGACATGTTCCTCTGCTTGTCCCGTCGTTTGCATGCCAGAAAGCAATTTTCCTGGGTCGTCATCGTCAGCCGCGCCGTACCGTGGTTGCAGTTGGTCACCGTGTCGAAGCCAGACCATTTAAACTTCGTGTCACACTATTTGGATCATTATTGCTGGGGCCCATTGTATCTCCCTGTCTTCCCTGTCTCCTAGAGGTATATAAATAAAGCGTAGCAGGGCATTCCGACCCGATACTCGAATGAAGGTTGAATCCATTCGTCACGTGCTCTATCAAATTAGATTCAAAGCAGTTTTCGCTAGTCTACCTTAAGAGATGTGCACTGGCAAAGGTTGCAAAGTGTCTATTTGTGTAAGAATTTGCCGAACGTTTAGCAGCTCGCTTCGCACCCCGATGCCCATGGAATCCTTTAATACTGCATCAGGAACTCTTGCAGAGATTTGCAAGGAGAAAAATCGCACTTCTACAATGGCCTCTTAAACGCCAGAAGCATTCCTACCACAAAAGCGTTGGTAGGTGGATGTTATGGAGCACCAGACAAATATAATATTGGAATTCCTCTGAGAGGAATATCGCTACACTAATAGTTACAATCTTCTGCGGGTACCAAAACTAGGCAAAATCATTATTCAGGATATTCTCCGCCGCCCTCGCTGATGTTGAGCTGGGTGCATAAATGCATGAATACCTGAAATAAGCATCCACTAGGTACTTCTCATAAAGTCGATCGCCTGATCGATATGAAGGCGACAACGTGGCTTCCCTAAAGAGTCCATGAAGGAAAAGGTGATTTCTTAGACATGGCCTGGTGCTACTTACAGGCGTTACATTGCTCATTGCTGATTTGTTCTAATGTCCTCGTATATGCCCGGTCCAATAACAGTTGCTCTAGCAAGATCTTTTTATCCGTTGAATTTCTAAATTTCACAGACGCGCTGGTATAACTCCCGACCCATGCAAAAAGCATCTACCAATGATCGACCGTCAGTTCCTTATTTTTAGAAAATCGATGGGCGAAAATTTACTTTCCTGTTTCGGCATGTCCGTCATGGGAGGGGGGCTTGGGGCATTCTTCTCTTGTATACCGAATCACCAAAGCGATAATAGGGTCTTTGGAAGCTTTCCTTGCGAGCAGTTGGAGCTCAAGAGGTTCCAGCTGCTGCCCAATTACGTTGATCATGCGCACAACATCCGCGTCATCCTTGCCTTCCTTCCCGCTAAACGTTTTGTCAGTCCCCACCGGCTGAAGTTTTAGAGCATCAGCTTTGCCATGGTCTTTGTATATCTGTACGATTCCGCACACGATGCCAAGTGCTTTCGTCTGGATCTGGATCTACCGGCGTTGGGGGTTGATAGAGTTTTGGATACGTTGCAATGCATCCAATGCCTACTATCTACGCGTCGAACCACGTTCCGATCTTCATCATAGGTTTACAATGATCATGCAGGTCTCATCGCACAACATGCGCTTAAGCTTTTCACAAGCAGCTTGCTGCTCAGCGCAGCACGACTATGTCTAATCTGTTCTCCGCTGACGATTCAAAGCTTCTGCGATAGCTGCGAAGTCCGGCAATCTATGCTGCAAGAGAATACCTTTTTGGGCACTTTGAGCAAGTTTTTAAGCTTACGTTAGCTATTTGGTTGTAAACTTCAATCAAATCGACTTTTGTGAAACAATACCTCCATCGAGCTTTTGCATACGTTTCTCCGGTAGGAAAATCCTTTGCCAATGCGCTTCTGACTGCGGGTTAACTGTGACACAATAATCCCCTATAATCACCAATAATCCAAAGACACGGACAAGCACAAACCTTTCAGTGCTATCGTTAGTGCTTACTTTCAACCGGTATAGATACAAAATGTCCAGTAATGGTGAATTGTTTTTCCGCGTGACGCCGTGCCATTTGCCATTTACATGATTTTGCAAAAAGTTTGATAGCAACGTAAATCGGTATTGGTGCGCCCTACCCAAAGCTTTATAATTGCTAACCGTGCTTGTGACACTGAGCGACGTGCGCCGTGAATTGTGATTCTGCCGTCCCGAAGCAGAAGGTCCCGTCCGGTTTGTGGACTCATTAAATATTTATGTAAGACGGAATGGCGAACAATAAAAAATTCTTCAGTTTTTTTGTGTGAAATATTAGCACTACTTTGTTTGCTTAACCTTACTGCAATGGGGTGCCGAGTCGCCTACATTGTTTATGATGCCGATCGTGGGAATCCCGATTTTAATTACCAATTTCAAGCGGCGACTTTGGTTCCGTAACATTTTCGCTTCTGGCCTTAACGAGCCTCGGTTAGTGGGAGGCATTGACGGGTTACAGTCTTTTAACCGTATTGCCACTGATAGGTGTCAGGGCGTATGACAGCCCTTGAATAGCGTTTGCTAAGTGCTCTCATTTCGACCTGGGGCTGTAGGGACTTACTACTTCTAATTGCTGCCCTTGTGTTAGTTATTAATTTTTAAAAGCAGTTGCAGATAACGCATTTTGAATGCATATGCATATTTTATACATATTGATAATAGCCTGTAATGATGAGTTGGCCAGGGAAATCTGGTTGCCATGTTTTTGTTGTTGATGTGTTGTTTATTTGTTACTGGCTAGGATGTGCAATAGATTCTGGTACTTGGTACTGGGGTTTGGAAAGAGGCTCTGCTCAACTCTTGTTTGTATGTTTCCTTAGGAAAAAGAAATGCTCTTATATTTAGAATCATTAAAAAAAACAGTGATAGTTAGGAAATGCCTGTCAATTTCGATGGTGGCATAACTTCTATTCAACTCCCTTATTGTGTTTTACTTGTATTGCCATTGGGATAATCATCAAAATCCAAACCCAAAGAAATTGTGGAAATGTGGCAAACTTTGTTGGTCTAAGTGCTTTATTGTTTTCAAATACTTGAGAGAGCATCCAGCTTTTCAATCAGACATGATTTTTTATGCAAGCTACAGATGTGGCGGCATGTTGTTGGTGTGCATGATGTTATAGATTATATAGAGAGCCATATCACTGTGATCGGAATTAGTATCTAAGTTTTAAGTACAGGTGAAACTAGTTATCCCTTGTTACTTTGCTTCCGTGAAGTAGAATGGATTGGAAGTGAAGGTATTTTGCTCAGTTAATGTATCCTTGCTGCGCTTTTTTATAACTCCTCTGCACCTATGCTTCACATGAATTTCCCTGTGGTAAGATTTAATTAGAAATGGATACTAGTTTTTACTGCATGTTATTGAGCGTTTGTATAAGTAAGTGTTTAAGATAACAATCCTTTCATGCTGGCCTTAACTGTTACCCTGATATGATGTTCAAACAGGGAGACTGTATAGCCGCTCACAAAATTTGTTTGTGTCCTTTCTTAAGTTTGGGCAATTCTAGTACTCGTCATACTGCTTATTTGCCTGTCCCAAGTAGAAACACACAAGGCTTGGCAGCTATCTTTGTTTGATTGGGAGACTCAAATGTATTAAACTTTGTTTTAATGTTTCAATTATTGTTCTCTTTTGGTTACTTCATATAAAAGAAAACACTGCGAACTTGAGTAAGGTCGCAAAGCAAAAAATTGTTGAGTGTGTGAGTTCCATAGTATATGCCTTGCTCATTGCTTTTGATTAGCATCAGCCATCAAGTTTTCATACAAGACACAAAATTACATGTAGAAGTGTGGTGGTAGCCAAATGTTAAAATGTAAATTCTCTGATATTCATCAAGGAAATCTTTCTGTTAGTCTTTTGTGTATGTATCTGTATGTATCCGTATCCTTCAGTTTGGCAGTCTTTCAGTCTATATGTGTGTTTGTGGGCATGTCTTGTTTGTCTTTCTGTTCTTTCTATGCGTTTGTGTGTGTGTGTGTCTATCGGTCTATCTGTCTGTTAATCTGTCTGTCTGTCTTGCCTGCCTGTACAACTAATTGACCGGCTGGCTGGCTGGCTGGCTGGCTGGCTGGCTAGCTGGCTGGTTGACTGACTGACTGAATGACTAAATGAGTGACTCACTGATTCACTAACAGTTTTTGCCAGTCTGCCTGTCTGTATTTTTGTTTGTGTTTCTAAGGTTCTACTAAGATATGGCTCGTCTTAAATTGTTAAGATTTCCTGTTGCAAAATCACTTGTATTATGGCATCAACAAGTCATCCTTCAATGGCATGCTTTGGCACCAATGCACTTAATTCTGTATTCTTAGTACTAAGAGAAATACATTAGTAGCATTGTTGGCTTTTGTGAGGCAAATTCTATGTAAGACTTTGATACTGCTTTTCTTATTACGCCTAAATTGATCTGCATTCTTTTTATCTGGCTTGTTTTGATTTAGTTTCCTAGGCTCTAGGTTCTGCTGTGGTTTATAATCAACCTGAATAATTGTCAGTTGGTTCAATCATGTATTTGATGTTTCATGAGGTAAGAATTTACTTATTTTAGTTGTTTTTCTTGGTAAACCTTCTTTGAATTAAGATTTTGAAATCAAGAATCATGTAGCTTCTTTTGGTGCGTAGCTTTTTGTTCTGCCCTGATGGCTGTAGCGATGGTTCATTCAATTGTAGAGTGATCTGCTATTGTCACATGAACCTCAGGATCTGATTACCGTATTGTTTCAATGTCTTAAGGTTTCAAGAAATATTGTATAGTAGGCTATGTTGCTGTATCGTTGGTGTGAGCAAGAGCAAAGAGCACTGTGCAGATTTGGCCAGAGGGTTAAGTTATGCAATTCCAACTTCTCCCAATAGCCGGACGCGCATTTTCTATATATGGTTTCAATAGTGACATACACGGGAGCCGAGGCCAGATTGCTTGCTTGTTTGGTAGACGCAGCATTTGCCATTAGATCGTGAGGTGAGTTCGGTTGAATTCCACAAAGGAACACATGAGCATGCAAGCGATCCGTTGAATAGAGCCGATTCAGAATTCGGTGGTTTGAAGTGGTGTTGCTCCTGGTGTTGCTCCTGTTTCCCTGTAATCTACGTCCGCCATAGCTTCATCTTCCTTCAACAGTTCTGCTTCTAAAATGTCGCGTGTCAAAGCCAACCCGGGGTGGAATTGCTAGTTGACCAGATCAAGCTTGGTTCGAGAGATATTTGAAAGTAGTTTGACGTATTCTCCCTGCGTCCTAGGCTGCTACTTGATTTGTAAGCGTCTCGCATTAATCTTAAGACCATATTTGGTGGTCCCGGCTTTTCTCCTTGAGGAAGCGACGCTACGAGGGTATAAATCTACCATTTACTCCTCAGTAAGCTGTGCATTGCGATTGGTCTGATGTGACGTAATCTCGCGGAAGTTATGCTCTCAAGATGGCGACCAATCTGCAGTCGTTGCTGATGGAGAGTCTTTGGCATCGCATTTGATTTATTTTTTGGTTGGTTGGCTAAGTCTGACTGTAAACCTAACCCAAACTTTAACCATAATGCTAATCCTTACCCTAACCCTAACCTTAACCCTTTCCTTTACAACGTCGAGCAATCCTCAAGCAATGGACCTTTCCCGCATTCCAGAGTCGCTGCATGGAAACGAGGCGGAGGGTGACAAAATAAACATGGCGACTTGCGATGAAGCCAGCAGCAGCACAAGCGCGAATAACAGCCGTTCAGAAAATCGATGCTATTATTGGTATCAGCAGAAGTGCATGGATAGGCGAATCTCATGCGCTCGTTGGATTACACTGATATACAAATTTTTATTTTGTGAAAACTTCAAACTGTAAACTCCTCATCTTTCATAACTTCTCGGATCTGCGGTCCAAGAAAGATACGTGCAGTCAACTTTGCTTGACTTATATGTGGAAATTTGTCTGACAAATATAGAAATCCAGAGCCAGTATGGTCCATGTTCTTAACAAAAACTTTCATTAACCCCAATGTTATATGGAGTGGTGGAAGGAGAACTCGAAGTGCTTCTACCTAAGGCTGTAACTTGTCACTGTAACTTCCTGGGGTGAATTCTTCTCTTGGTGGCCACACTTTCTTGGTATAATGCTCAGAGTCTGCTCTGCTA
>QQSS02199353.1:0-12295 GCA_003687565.2 Craspedacusta sowerbii
TATGTATGTATGTATGTATGTATGTATGTATGTATGTATGTATGTATGTATGTATGTATGTATGTATGTATCTATGTTTGTAAGCATGAATGTATAAATTGTGTACATGCTTTACAGACCAGGGACTGCTTAAGCATCTCGACAGTCTTCTGCTTGTGATCGATCTCGTCTTTCTGAGCTGCGATCGCATTGCTAATATCAGTGGCGACACGCGAGGCTGACTCCAACGAAGCGTCTTTATACGGTGCCCTCTCCTCCCCGTACACTTGCACAGATTTCAGTAGTTCCCTAGACTGTAAGCGAATCGGCATGCCAAGATCAATTCCTTCTCTGCAAATAATCATGCCAAAACTTCGTATAACTACAATTCAGCAAACCATGAATGAAAAAACTAACGATTGACAAACGGTACAAGGGCAACACCTTAGTTACGCGGATGACAGGGGTGGGGGGGGGCTGTCAGATCAACCGACTAAGTCAAATCGATAAATAAATCCAAACGACCTATAAGACCATACAAACAACTAGCCAACCAACCAACCAACCAACCAACCAACCAATCAACCAACCAACAAACAACCAACCAACCAACCAACCCAACCAACCAACCAACCAACCAACCAACCAACCAACCAACCAACCAACCAGCCAGCCAGCCAATCAACCAAACAACCAACCAGGCAACAAGCAGAAAACAACCAAACCAACAGCAACAAAGCATAATAGAAATGGTTTGAGAACTCTCTGGACAACTTCCTACATAAGGTTCCAACCGGCCTGAATGGTTGCTTCGGATTCTAGAGAGAAAATTAGTTCGGCAAAAACTACTTACCTTGCTGACTTCACTTCTAACATCATCTTCGACTTTCTCGACTTCATCGAGGAAGTTCATGATACTCTTCAGCTTGTCGGCAGAAAGCAACGCGCCCGGGGGCCGATTGCTCTCCAGCGATTTCGTAGATCCGTCGCGATTATGAGATCCTCCACCTGAGAAAACGTCACAGGCAACTCAAACCAGAGCCAAGAACGTGAACGGCTATTGTTACAGTGTGGCAGCTTTCACAGTTTAGAAGTCTTGATAGCATCATCGATGAGGGAAAGTTTATCCGCACGCCGGTCTAATCATGTTTTCGTTGGGCCGTCTCCTTCAATTCAGTTCCCTTCTAGACCAGTATGAAATCCCTAATATACTGGAGGATTGTAAAAGTTGGCAAACTTTAATAGACGGGGGGCGGGGTCAGAATCAAAGGGGTGGGCCTGAGAAGGCCAATGATATAGAATATAACGAATGTGAAATGTTAAGAATATGAATACTAACGAATGCTGTACTGCCTGCTCGAAGGCGAGCCCAAGTCGATTTTGAAGAGGAATTTCGATTGCGAATGGCGCGAAGAGATTTTAGCTGACTCCCGCGCGCGGGATGCGATACCTAGAACTCCGGAGCACGTAGGGGAAGATAGAAAGGCCACGCCAATTTTGAAGAATGCGAATGCTCAAGTTGACTCGAGCAAAAGGACCATCTTAAAATCTCCCGAGGCGCAGAGACACCACGTTGTGGTTGGCAAAGAGTCGCACCATGAACAGATTCTTTTCAACAACTTGAGCATATAATGAATCTTTAACGGTACTTGTATCTCAGTATCGGCCAACTTCTGGTTCTTCACCACCACCGTGAATAGACACATCCAGGCCTGTATCATCACTGTAGGGTTGGGCGGCTTGCTCTGCAGATTAAACGGCATGCTTCCGCATTGGATGATGCCTATTATACTTTACCTCCAAGCTATTATTCCCGAAAACTGGTGGATAGGTTGACGTTTCGATGCAGTATGTCGAGCTTTCCGGAATGTTGCACGAAACTGTGCGACGTGATTAATAATTCGCAGAGATGCGATAAATATTTTGAACTATTGGATAAATAATTTGAACCTATTGCTACATTGCTAACTTGTTGAAATTTATCGGAAAATCTGGCGTCGCTTATAATTTCTGTATCACTGGCGAAACCTGTAAGGCATATTTCCTTCATACTGGTTGAAGAGGTGACAACAAGCAACCGTGGCCTTGATTTTCTTTAGCCTCAACACTCTCATCATCATAGCACAATTCGTTCTCACATTCTTGTTCGAGATCCCAAGGATCCCCGCACCTTCACTATTTCCATTTCGTTTGGCGCCATTGGGTGGCGTTCGTATTTTGATGACTTCCTTTAAGGTTTCTGCAGAGCGTAATACCATGAACTCTTTTCTAAGTTTGACAATCATCGCCAACACCGCGCACAATTCGTCTTTTACAAGACGATACTACCGATTCATCCAATGAGTTCAAGTACGAATAGTGATTGACACGCTCTTTCCGTATCTACGTCAAGCAACTACCATGCCTCCAAAAACACGCGCATATTCCCATTCCGTGAAGAAAGCATCTTCTTAGGATCATTTTTTAGTTGCTCGATCATTAAATCCATCTTTAGTTCACGATTACATTTCTTAAGCTAGTGATGGCAGCTTGGGTTGTTGATTTGCATATCACCAGTAATGCCACCACCAATGATAACGAGGACATAACGTGTTTTTTTTTAAAGTAAGGCTAGCCAGACCACGGCATCAAATGAATTGAGCACAAATTTACCACATACATGGCATAGCCCTTTTCCGCAAAACATCATGTATCTGTTAGGTGGCTGTCTAATCGTACCTGCTACCTGCTCAATGCGACACGATCCGTTACGGTCCCACTTAAGATAGCAGCTCTTGGGTGTGTGAGAAGTGTTCGGGTACCTTTGCCTTTAAATGCAAACTCTGGCTTGAAATCTGGGCAAAAGAAGTTGTCCTTTCTCTTAACAGCTCATAATTCTCTTCTACGAATGTACCTTCAGCTTTTTTGAACTCGCGCTTTTGGCACCACCCAAGATCAATGATAGGCGGCACTACGCCAAAAGGGTCTAAAAATACTTTCTTACTGCCCAATTATTCTTGAACCCAATGCTGATTAATTCAATTCGTTCATATCGGCTCATATAGGATCGTTTTCACCAAATCAGACTTAACCTGGTGGCACGAAACTTATGCTCAGGGGTAGGCGTCCCCATAAAAACTCCCTTGACATTGATAAACCTTTCAAACATTGCCTCTCTTACTTCTGGGGCCTTGCACTTTCGTCCGCCTCTACTTTTCAAGAAACCTTTACAAGTATCTGTACATGCTGTTTCAGAAAAGGCTTACGCATACTTTTGCCTAGTCAACTTAACATCCAAACGTGTCACTGAAGGGTCCTGCATGAATCTTAAGTACGTTTATGTGTGTATGGTTCCGCTAGCCTTCAGATAAGTCGCAGTAGATTAAATATTCTGCATCATAGTTAAAAACATGGAGAAGACCTAATCTATATGCCGAACGGATTGAACCGTAGGTGGGAAATCAGAGAAAGTTTTGCTTTAAATCTGCCACCTACATCTCGGCAAAGGAGGCTTCCCAAAGAGAGCGGATTTTCAACTACTCGCTTTTTTAGTGGTAACCAGATTAAAGCTTTTCAGACATCACCCCGCTATATGAACATAAGCGACACAGGTTATCGTGGCAGCGCTGTTTGCGCCACGCGAGCCGAAATATCAAAGGCATAAATATAAGATCGTTGATGCTTCTCTTATTCCAAACTTGCACGCTTGTCCAAGTAAGAACGTTTCGGCCAAAAGCAAGCGACTTCAAACAATTTTTATGTTCTACACTACCCCGTGGAACTGCACGTGAAATGACTGGAACCATCTGCAATACCGCAAGCATTCAGACAACGCAAGACTCTTGTGACGGTTCTTACTCGCTCAAAGCATGCCTGTACAGTGTGGGCTGCGCTGCGGATACTGCACACGAGATACCTGTCTATTAACTTCGCCAAGGGGACTGAGCCCAGTTATTCTCTTGGCAGCCTAAATAAACATTGGCTGGCAAACCTGTGCATTACACGCACGCTAAGGCTTCTGCGCTAATCTTAAAGTAATTTCATATCTCAGTATCACAGAGAACTGGGCTTTTTCGCAAACTCGCACAAAGATCTCCGTAAAGAACCTGACGGAACTCGTTCATTGCTACTGCACATTCAGTATAGGATGTCACATATAGCACGAATCCGTCAAACGAGGCTGTAATGTCGTTTAGAATGTTCGATGATCAGTATTAATGCCCAGCGGTAGCATATAACTCAGTCAGAATGACAGCTTCTCGATACGTCTGTCTGTATGTCAGTCAGTCAGTCAGTCTGTCTGTCTGTCTGTCTGTCTGTCTGTCTGTCTGTCCGTCTGTCTGTCTGTCTGTCTGTCTATCCATCTGCCTGCCTGCCTGTCTGTCTATCTGCCTGCCTGCCTGCCTGCCTGCCTGCCTGCCTGCCTGCCTGCCATAACATGGAATAGGGTTAATTCTTCAGATATAACTTGACCGAGTTTTCTTTCTACAAAGATTTGGCATACCCCTTTCAAAAGTGACCTTGAGTTTAACCTTGGTCCTTAAATGGCAAACGCATGTTAAGAACTCAAAACTCATGGCATACGGCTACCTAAAATTCTGCGTTTTAACATTACACATACTATTTTCGGCGACAATTAAGCGAGAATCATTTCCTAGTTATTCCATCTACCGTTGCCATGCGCACAATTATCAAACAGCAGTAGGATATACAGCTCAACATCAACACACGCAAATTAAAACTTTGAGCAAGTCAAATCGACCAACCCCACAATGCCGCTACGTTTCTGCTCGACTTGCTCAATTCTGGGGGATCTTCTTCCAATTCTTTTAGAGTGTTCATTAAATCATCAAACGTGGTCCGGCTGCTCTTGGTGTCAAGGTTGATAAGTGTGGACTGTTCGGAATGAGCTCCGGAAAGTGTAGAAGCTGAGGTTCGAGTCCCGACCGAAGACTATATAAAATATTAGTTAACGTCAGTCTATTAAGCCGACAGCACAGAAAATAATTTCGTGCCTTTAAAACAAAAAAAAGATCATAAATGTAATACAATATAATATCATATAAAATAACATAATACAATATAATATAATATAGCACATTATAATATAATATAATATAACATAATATAACACAATATAATACAATATAATAATATAATAATATAATATAATATAATATAATATAATATAATATCATATAATATAATATAATATATTATATTATCATATAACATAATATAATATAATATACCATAATATAATAATATAATATAATATAATAAAATATAATATAATATAAAATAATACAATATAATATAATATAATATAATATAATATAATATAATATAAAATAATATGATATGATATGATATGATATGATATGATATGACATGATATGATATGATATATTATAATACAATATCATACAATATCGTAAAACTTAACATCTCCGTCGAAAAAAAACTAAATTGTCAAGCAAACTCATCGTAGAACGTAACAACTATTCTCACTTCAAATATCTCGTCCAATTTTCTACCCACACTGCTGGCTGTTCCAGGTCTAGGGGAAGGCGATCGCGACTTGGTGGACACTCGGCGCTCCACCAGGCATGCTGCTTCCGTGTCATCATCCGATGGATGCCCCACGTCACCACCATCTGACGGGGTTCGCTCACTACCACGCACCACTTTCTTTGCCACGGCTTTCCTCTTGCTCACCTTGCCACTTGGCTGCATGTATTGCTAAAATTCAAACACGAAGAAATATATAGGTTTATATAATAGCTGGCGACTGAGGGATCACTGAAACCTTCGCGCGCGCACACACACACACACGGAGTCAAATGCTTAACATATAGTTTAACATAGCTTAACACACACCAACTGTTTCTTGTGAACAGCGTCTCGCTTCTTCGCTTCTCTTCTCGACTGCAAGTCATTGATAACGTCCTGGCGAGCTTGCCGCGCCTTCTCTTCACGCCGCTGCATCTGCTCATACTCGGCTAGTTGCTTCTCGTGCTCCTGATCGATGAAAACAACATGATCAACTTCAAATGTTACACCTACATGGAGGAGGAAAGCATAAGGGAAACGTGACTCAACCTTAACCACACCAGGTGCGACTATCCTGACCAGAGATCGGACCCAGTGTCCGTAGGGTCTGGTCGGTCATGATCGGGTCTGATCGGTCATGATCGGGTCTGATCGGTCATGATCGGGTCTGATCGGTCATGATCGGGTCTGATCGGTCATGATCGCGTCTGATCGGTCATGATCGGGTCTGATCGGTCATGATCGGGACTGATCGGCCAAGATCGGGTCTGATCGGTCATGATTGGGCCTTATCGGCCAAGATCGGGTCTGATCGGTCATGATCGGGTCTGATCGGTCATGATCGGTTCTGACAGGGCCATGAGCATCGTAGGACAGTCAGCAAAATATGACAGCAGATTTTCGCATAATTGTAAGTTTGGCGACTCAAGAAAACTATGGAAAGGGATTGAGAATTCATGGTCGCCGCATTGCCGGTGCGAAGATAACGACCAAACAGGGAATATTGACAGATATCGATCAAACAAATTTCGAGTTGTAAATTTGACTAAAATTTTACATTTGCAGCAGAACATTCGGGTTAACGATTCCACAAGACCCATTTCTAATAAGGCAAGCCTATCTGACATCCTTCTGTTTCACTAATTTAACACTACCTATATGGTCCTTACTCATACCCGATTTCCACTAAATTTATTAAGACAGCGCTAACTACTATATTTCGTGCACACGTAGCACATACAAACTGATTTGCTAATCTCAAGACTGGCATGGCAAATCAGATGACGACGTTCCTACCAAGACAAAAGTTTTGGTGCTTCCCAGAGCTTTGGCAAACGACGTAGTGCGTTGTGCGCAGACACGCTTTTAGTATCCTTCAAAGGACATACTCGGAACCCCTTTGGTTGAAGCCTAAAGCCACAGAGTCTCCATCCATTCGAAACGTTTGCACCCCCACTGCTACTGATTCCTGCAGCTCCAACGGGCAAGTTTAAAAAGTGCACAGACCGCGCTCTAGAAATTCTGTCAAGACGGGCCTTATAACGCCACTGCCTTCGTGTCTCCTTCTTCTGTATGTTGTGCTCGAACCCAACGGTGAGCTCCATTATAAAGATGTTTGGTCCTTCACTGCTTTCAAGTCTGGACGATGAAACGCTTCTCAGCTAGACAAATTTACATCGTCCAAAGGGCTAAGGGTTGCCTACTTGGAGAAAAAGAGCAAAGACTCGAGAAGCCTGTGGCCCATGCTGTGGGTTGGTGCTGCTTCGGTTTGGAAGGCAGTTGCCCAGATATCGGATCGCGAATGTCTAGATGCTCCACGGCAACTTTTAAAGTACACTAGACCAGAGATGGTCACTTCTAGAGCGTTAACATCGTTGTTCTTAACGTTTTCGTGCTCCCTGGGTTGAGACATACGCGTAAACCTTGACGTTCTTTCCATATCTCGTAAATAAAACCTACGTTTTGGTGTTTTCGGACAGCAAGACACTGTTGGTGGGCAAGTTGCTAGTAAATTAATTCGTTGCAAACCAGACAGACACTTAGACAGCAATGCTTCTTGGTACGGGTGATGATATCCAGAGTGGCAGACATCGGGATAAATAGCCTCAGTCGTAGATAGCTACGCAGCTTGCAGTCAATAGCTCGTTTAATCCACCTCTCCGTTAGACCACCAACAGCAAAGTCCCAGCTTGTTGCGGATAGAACCTATTTCTGATAGATAAGAATTACGTCGCGAGGATGGAAAGGTAGATTGTGTATGGTTTGAAAAAGGCTCGAAAACTATTTTGTTCCCGCCAAGGTAGAGAAGGCTTAATTCGTTGATTGTTGATGAGCTCTAATTTTCCGCTCAGTCCAGGGATGAATCCTTTCTGTACAAGGCTTTCAAGGTACCCGCTGCAGGCCAGAAGGTTGAAGACTCGATTTCTCACGAGAGGCGTAAACGTTTTTAGAGTAGCTGGTTCTAGTGTAATCGGGCGAAAGTTGCCAAGAACATCAGAGTCTACCTGTTTATGAATGAATAAGCTAGTGGCACGGTGCCATGGTGATGGTACATGCTGGGTGGCTACGACTTGGCCGCATACAGCGGCCAACTTTCGAAGCACATAACCGATATCTGGTCGATCGGAAATGGAGAGCTGGAGTTCTTCATGTGGTAAGGATTCTGCAAATCTCGTTGTATGTGCAAGGAGCTACTTCAAACTGGAGATCAGGCTGACTTAATCGGGGAATGGGAATTACGAATATGCGAGTCCCGATTTGTTTGAATGCCTTGAAAAGGCACGTATCACAGATATCTTTAAATTGACATAAAAAGTAGCAATGACGCACGGGCATGCGGATACCTTACCTGATGTCGTTCCACACTCAACCGCGACTCGACCTGTTCCCTCTTGCTGGCCAGCATCCTCTTCATCGCAGCTGCCCCTGCAGTCCTGCGAATTCTCAGTCTGCGATACCAGCGCTGGATTTTTCGAGACGCATCCTCCCTCTGCTGAATCAAAAAGTCGTCCGTCTTGTTACGCAAGGACATTGGATTGAAATAATCATCAAAACCTTTCGTGTCAGTCCTGACCTTATTGGGACCCAAATTTACACTGTTCGATCTTGCCACAGGAGGGCCCTTGGTCACAGCTTTGCTGGAAACGTCACTCTTTCTATTTATGGCAGTGTTAACATTACCGTGCTTTTGACTGTCAGAATGCATCGAGAAATTTTCAGTCATCGAAGAGTTCTTTTTAGGAAGTTCAGTATTCCAACTTACGACGCTTCTATCGTCCGGTTTCAAGCCGTACCGATGCGGTAACGCAAGTTCTGACCGGAGCTCACTCACAGTGTCGGCGCTAACGACCGAGAGTTTATCAGAGCTTCGAGCAGAATCTGCCGACAAGAGCTGCAACAGGCTCAGCTGACCGACATTGCCACGATTTTCGAAATCAAGCTTTGTGACAGCGCTTGAAATTCGAGAGTCCTGATGTTTGCTGACAGGTTGATCAGCATGCGCCAGCTCGAGGAAATCATCAATAGACGGTCGCTGGGGCAGCGCGTATGTATCTTGCGTAGCATCGCTTCGTGGCTAGAAAAGCGATGAAAAATTCAAGCTCAGAATAAAAACATAGCTCGAGCAAGACAACCTGCGAGTCTATGAATCTACCGATTTGCGAATCCAGTAGGTACAAGACATGCAGATTTATTAAACACTTGTCTCTCATTCAGCTAAATATAAAGGGTGACCCACATTTTGGAACATTAGCTGTTTTTTATGAAGCAGCGCTATTGTTACAGGACCTAAAACAAGCTTCACCCGTAACAAGAAAAGCAGAGGGGGCTCAGATGAGACTCCCAAGAGTAACAACGACAAAAATCTCTTGTAGCTTTACTCGCAACTTCTATTCCGAATGCGCTCTTCAGAATCACTTCAACTAAAACGTCACTTTACATTGCGCATGCTTGAAATTCATGGCGTGCCAACCATGTAACTCTATATCCAATAACTACATCATAACTATACAACAACTATAAAATGCCTATATAATAACTATAAAATAACGATCCACAACACTATGACTCACGGTATCGTCGTCAACATGAGGAGGAGGCTTCAACGCCCATGCAGGCCGCTGAACGGCCTTGCCTTTTGGTACACCAGAGCTAAACATAATGACAAAGTCAAAATGGTTAACTGCCTTTAACAAAAAAATGATGAAGAGCGTGAAGGAAAACACCAAGATTTATGGCAGGCAATAATAAACAAGGACGATATGAACATGCTATGAACAATATATTAAAAGATTCTGATAACATTCTAACCCTAACAATCTGTTCCATTCACTGTATTAATAATTTTTGAAGAAAAAGATTTCAGGGAAGTGTGACTTATGAGTTATACTAACGATTTTCTTGGAAGAGGCGCTGAAGATTCTGTCGGCTTACGACTGTGTAGCACGTTATTTGGTTGTGGCAAAGGACTTTTTGCGCTAGCACCTACAAGAAGAGGAACCACAGAAGCAGATTACACAGTCTCAAATTATAAATGGGCAATGGACAGATGGGAGCAACATAGTACACTTCAATACAAACAGTGAAGAATAAAAAAGGTAGGTCTGAAAGAGCATCTTGCAAGCAAGAATAACAAAAGCATGCTTCTGTCTGTGTAATGATATATATATATATATATATATATATATATATATATATATACATATATATATAAAATATATATACATACATATACATATAAACTTATATACAACCATAATATAAAACAGTAACAACAATAATGAAATCACTATTTACTTCGCACATGCTTTTTCCTCTTGTTGCCAGTGGCAACACTTGATACAGTGAGCAAATCCGAAACATCTGAATCCTTAAATAACAATCAAATGCTGAGGAATGCTAACAAAGTGGTTGATTATGTCCACAAGTTAAGAAGGCACTCACAAAAGATACACACACGTGCACACACATACTGAACAACACTCCATCAGCAAACTCAATCCATTAACATCTCAAGCCACTTTCAATCAATTCATTCTTGCACTAAACCCCCAAATTTTGTTTTACCAAGTGCAGAAGAAAATCCAAAGCTAGAACCCTAACTCGGAAAAGTCATATCATGCAAACTTACAGTAGAACGTGCAGAGTAACGCCCATTGAGCACATTGGATATTGGTTGATTTAATCCTGCAGGGCTTGCAACTCTGCCTGATGATGATGTCCCTGACCCAGATGCAGCCGGCCGCCTACCAACTGACATGACGTCTAACTCATTCAATAAATGCTCTTTAGAAAAAATTGCTAACTTGACTATGCTAAAACCAAGGTATGTCATAAATCATGAAAAACTGAACTGTCTTTTCAAAAATTCCCAGCTCACAAAGATACAAAATGCATCAGCAATGGCGATCTAAGACAAAAAAAACTATTATTCTCAAAGTGGGCAGTCCACAGAGTGGACTGAGCCTCGCTGAATTGCTAAGGTCTGGCAAATATCATCACTAATTTTCTGGATTCTTCGCTGCATGGAACTCTACATAATGTGATTACTTCACAAACACTGCATTAGGTGCAAAAATAAAAAAATTCCAAACAGAGCTTATGAATTTTTAAATCATGATTGAAATCCACGTTCTCAAAATCACAGTCAACAAAGTTTCAACCAATATCATTTCCTGGGAAAGAAAACTTGGTGACACTATGACAACTTTTAGAACTATTGACAGAATTTTGTCCACTATGTAAAACCAACAAAAAAAAACATGCTGATCTGTCAGAAAATTGTCAGCCATTTTCCTACTTTTAATTTTTAATGGTCTTATTAAAATGTCATCAGGCCCTCTATTTTCTTGAATTATCATATCACATAAAGGCAATGAACATGGAACTGTCACTGCACCTTCCATTTCATCTGATTGTGACACAGCAACCATTGTAGACTTTATGCTATTAAATTAGGCATCAATCTGTCTCAAAGTCTCCAAGATCAGATCTAACGCTCACAAAGCCTGCTACTTTCCAGTTCTTATTATTTGATTATGACACAGCACACAGCAACAATTTAGGACTAAGATCAATAACGCAATGAGCACTAAACCTTGAGCTGCAATTCCTCTTGGTTATAACACAGCACACAGCAACAAATAAAGAATAGGCACCATGAAGAAGTTGAACATCAGAGTTCGCAAACTGTGCCATATAAATTTAGAGTCAGCTTCATTCTAAGTTAAAAACTTTGTGTGTGCACTTTGCAAACTCACAAATGTCATTGCTTTCCTGTTACTTGCCGCTTTGGAGGTACTGGTGACCGTGAATTCCTCAGCATAGACAATAGCTTTAGCGCAATTTATCTTTTACATGTTGCTCACAATAAATTTAAGCCGTTTTAAGTCACAGATCCAAGATTTCTAACAAAATTTGATAAACTTACATTTATTTTACAAGCTATTGATATTACCTGACAATCAATCAAATTGTTAATGGTTCTATGGCAAGAAGGATAGCTAGAGAAAAAAGTAAGCAAAGAAGATAGTCCAGCGAACGGCCTTGACAGATAAAGTTAGAGTCAGGTGAGTGCGCAGGTTAGGACGTTCCCACACTTCATGACAAATTCTTCGATGACTAACTTAAACCTAAACGTTTTACAGCTGGTGTCAAAGGTCTACGCACTAAACTTTATGATCATAGTAATATCGTCTAGGCAAAACCAAGGTAATGTACCAGTTTACGCATATAAATTCGGTGTGAAAATGTCAGCAGCCAGCGGTGGGATAATGTGGGATAATGA
>QQSS02199364.1:0-12293 GCA_003687565.2 Craspedacusta sowerbii
GAGTCACAAGATAGCAAGATTATCGTTCGAAACTAGGCAAGGCAGTTTCTACTTTCCATGAACGACGCGGAAGTGTCCATGACCTTTCCCGACAGCAGTTAAAACTCCATGAAAATACGAATGAATGCATCGAACATAAGGATACACAAAAGTACACGGAACTCATCGAATGCTATTTTTAAAAATGTTCGACATTCCTCTTGATTTGGAGATAGTAGGTAATCATTGCCCTATCATCAATCTGGCTTGAAAAATCATTATAAGCCAACCGTTTTGTCCTCAGTGATTGCTATAATGCTAGTTGTCTAAGACTATGTCTTTTACAGAAGCGAAGCGTTCAAGATGACGAAGGGTCGGCAGTTGTTTCTGATGGAGATAATCTTTCGTTGTCATGTTTTCTTTTTTCGCCAAGTGTAACTGTATCCCTAACCCCAAACTTAAACCTAAACCTATCCTTAAACGTTTATACACTTACCTGTGTCTATGTATATATTTAAAAAAAAGTAATTGAAAGAACCGCTGCAGCGTTATTCGTAAGTCGAACTGGCTGGGGAGAAACAGAAAGGCTTTGCCACTCCTCAAACTTGTTAATAGGATTTATTTTCTTTTATCATCATCTTTAGTCCGAACACGTAAGCATATCGATACTGTTCCACGCTGATCATGGTATGTATGATCAGATAGAAAGTGTAGGTTAATAGTTGGCTAAATTTTGTTTCAAACTGATCATAGTTAAATTAGAAATGAAAGTAAAAATTTTGAGGAGGAAATTTCAATTCTTGGTATAGGCCTAGCTTATCGTACCTATAGCTTATTGTGTATCACGGAAGCTTGTTCTTTGTTATTTAAAATCATTTAGCCATGAGATGTTCTTCTATTATCATGAACTAGTATAGTTACATTAAGAATCTTTCAGAGAAAGTCCAGCTCCAAAGTCTCTTTCTCGTACTAATCATAGGATTATTTTGTCTCGGATTTCCAAAATTACATTGTGAGTTCTGTTTTATCTGGCGATGATAAAGCATAATAAAAATTGTCCTCCAAACAGGCATGTTATGACTTGTAAATGATTTGCTCGTATTCGGCAGTTATCTCGTTTGCAATATAGATGAAAAAAGTCCATCCACTTGATTAAGCTTTGCGTTGTGCATATTGCCCATATCGAGACACATGCGGTACCGAGCGCGTGTTTCTGCGTCAGCTATGCCTGCTTGCTGGTGTTTGCTTGCTTAAATCTTCTTCAGGTAAAAGTCTTCTTAGTACTGCCATTAAAAAGATTGCCCGAGCAATACTCTCAAAGAAGTTCCACAAGGATTAAAATTGGACCATCAACACATTGTTGTTACTGGAAGCCAAATTTTAACTATCCGGACATATTTTTGAGAGATTTCTTTAAAAAAAAAACAAAAAAAACGGGTACTTATTTACTCCACGTTTTAGCTACGTCAAGAACTCACCTCGTGCGTCATAGTCTACGAGATTCTGCCCACCTACAATGCCATGTTGGTTGCGCAACGCACGTACCTAGAGTGGCTGTCTAGACTTACACGGTTACGGTCTCGCACTTAGCTTGAGAAAACTGTTCATCTTTAGGGATATGAGTATAGTTCTAATGGTATGGGACCCTCTTGTTTATGTTTTTATGAGCAGCTTTCGCAGACTGAACCTTTCTTAGGGTTACATTTTCCTGCTTTTGTGCTGGTAGTTTGAATTTGCTTGCATCGCGATCATAGTAATCTTCCAGTTGAATAAAAAAAAGCTGGCGAAAATACTGCCTTTGGTGATTTTGATATGTTTTGTCGTGCTTTTTTACATAAACTGAATTGTCTCCTGCAAGGAGAGCCCAGCTCCAAATCTTAGTCTTCTCCATTAAAGGATGCTCACGGCTTTGCAGCTTCTAATGCTAGTAAAGAAAATTCACATGCCATGCTATTTGTTGTTATCTTTATTTCAAACGGCCAAAGCCAGTCCTAAATTAAAGTACAAATGCTTCTGCGTGTGAGTTAGCCTGTCTAAATCTTGCTCCATTCTCAGAAGTTTACTCAGGTCAGTCGGCTATATGGAAGTGTCCACACCTGTGACCTAACTTTATTTCGTTCTGATTTTGCCCACATGCCATGAAACTCTGTCTGGCAAGGTCATCTGGTGTCTTTATGAATAATTTTTCCTGGTTTACCTGATTTTGCTTGCCATAAAACAAGTTTTGACATGTTTGTGTTGATGCTTGATGTGTTGATTTACACAAGTTTCAACATGTTATTTTCTGCTTTTATAAATTTAGCCATGTCATACTTGCCAAGGTCATATAAAAGTTTCTTTTTACCAGCCCGATGCTGCTCCATTGGTGGTTTACTTGCCCCAAGAAGATTCATGAACAGATCATTACCTGAGTATATGAAAGGTGGTAAGTACTCTTTGTTAAACATTTAATGTATATATATATATATATATGTATATATATATACATATATATATACATACATGTCTGTGTATATCTACATATATGCATATATATATATATATATATATATATATATATATATATATATATATATATATTATGTCTCTGTGTATATACACACAGACATATAAAATATCACGTATAGGAGCTTTGCAGTATAAAAACTACAATATCATACAGAACTTACTGTAATAGAAGCCAATGCTTTAAAGTAGCATACTCAACCTGACCGAGTCATCTGCATGCATTTTAAAATCTTTCCTTTCACTAGTTGAAATATTTTGCTTATTTGTATTGAAGGGCCATTTGAGTCAGCTAGACCGCCACAACACATTGTGTCTTCCAGTGATGAATTTTGGTTGAAATTAACCCGGACTAAAGTTGATGCTGCCGCTGGGATGGAGCTTGGGTATGGTGGTATCATAGCATTGTTATAGCTTCTAAAGTTATCCTGTTACTATTTTGCTGATAATAATAACTTTTTTATTTATTTTTTTGGAAGCCATTCCAATTGCTTAGATACCACCATTTTGTTGATGGTGAATTTCTGATACATCTGTCGTCATAACATTCCATGCTGATTGAGTGTGATAACCACATAATAATGCTATTTGAGCTTATTTGTTTGCTAGCTGTATGTAAATGATAAGGTCTGGAGTTGCCCATTGTGTGTTTTTTTTTTCAAAAAATACCTAAGTAACCAGAGTGTAGTTTTACTTTTAGGGTTCCTTTTTTATTAACATGTATATGTTTTCTGAGATTGTATGCAATTCTTTTCTTACTTATAGATTCTGGGTAGATTGTCGACTGTATTTGGTCATCGTTCATGTAACCAGTAGACTTCTGTGCATGTGATTTTCACCAGGCACTGGATCACCACTGAATCTTTTAAAATGAGTTCTTATGTATCTGATATCATAATGTGTTACTTTATCAAAAGAAGTTAAGTGACTTCTTGTAGAACTGCCTTAAGTACAAAGTGCATCTGGGCTTAAAGTTGTCAGCTGAAAGATTGCTGATGGAGAAATAATGACCTGATGCACTATGCTACCCTGCCTGCTAGTTTTTTGAAAAGGAATCGTTGCCTGTATTGAGTAAATATAGTGTAGAAATATTCTTTTATATTTGGAAACATTATATGTTTAATGCGAGTTAGTAGTGCACTATGGATGAAACTAAAATGTTTGATGTGGAAGAGCTATATCTTTGCATACTCTATTTAAGACATGAAGTGATGGAGAAAGCCCACAACCGGCGCCGTATTGCCACGAATTTGGGGATGTGCGTTATCGTTGGTGTTACCTCAGTTATTCTCATTCAGTTTTGGAAAAAGGATAGAAATATTCGGCA
This sequence comes from Craspedacusta sowerbii, assembly GCA_003687565.2. Classification (NCBI taxonomy): domain Eukaryota; kingdom Metazoa; phylum Cnidaria; class Hydrozoa; order Limnomedusae; family Olindiidae; genus Craspedacusta; species Craspedacusta sowerbii. Next base: position 3,812 of record QQSS02199364.1, read on the forward strand.
TCACCAGTATGAAAAGGAAGCAGAAACAAAGAGATATAATTGATGTACCTGCTGTTTATGATATGTTGAACTTTAACCAGACATTTGCTCTCGCATTCGTTTTCATCCTCATAATGATTATCCTATAATTTCCCTGTCTTTTGTTGTTTTGTTTTTTTTTCTTTATTGTTGGGCATGCCCTGACTTCATCGTTTTAAGAATTTTGATACAGTTAGTTTTTATTTAGCCCTCCTGATTTGTGCGCTCATTTGCCCAGTTATTGAGGGATCTGTTCGTGAGGTACAATTGAGATTTTATTTTCTCCCTCAGCTTCTCCCCAGTAAGTAAAATCAGGTGAACTTCAGATTTTAATTCCCCTTAATTTCTCCCTACACCTAAAATCAGGAAATATTTTTTAGCTGACACTATTTTTACCAGTGTAATAGCATCTTGCTGTCCAAGTTTATTTGCTGCATTAGATTAGCTGTTTGAAGGCTAGAGGCCATATTTTCTCAGCAAGCCGTACCTGTAGTTTTCCTGTGTTTTACTCATGCCAGTTGAAACTGGGGGTGACAGTCGTTCATACGTTTGAAATTTATCGGCTTCAGACATGTGGCAAGAAATGTTGTTGACTCTTGATATTTGCAGATTGTTTCTATGGTATTTGTATGACCTGGAGAAAATTTTGTTTATGCGACTGATCGTTGAGTATGAGAAGACTGGTTTGCTTGTCAAAGTCTCCTTGTCTGTGATATCGAACTTTCCTCGTTACTTGTAGTCTATCTATGAGGAATGCCTTGTTCATCCGCAGTTTTTCGCCGTTTTCCTTTGCTTATAGTGCCCTGAGTTATACCTACGTGGTGGTACTTTCGCATGGTGCCACGACTCTGTACAACACTTTTCGGGGAGCCATTATGGCGTGTTAACCTGTGTAGCTTTGCCGGGTGACGAGCCTCTTTTTGGCAGTGGGGTTAGATAGGGTAAATATTGTTGTATTGTTGTTGTTGTTGTTGTTGTTGTTGTTGTAGACAGGCTAGGAATGTAGTAGATTCATAGGAGCTCCCTGCTCACGGATCTTCAAGTAAGACTGGACAGTGCATGAAGATGTCAGCGATTGAAGCCAGCCGCCCTGTTGGAACCGTGCGATGTTGTTATGATGCGCTGGCTTCAGCCGCTGGACTCCTTATGTCTGGTGCGTATTCAATGTTCAGATTCTCCGCGTTGTCAATTCGTCGCGCTATTGCAAGTGGATTATTTATTGAAATATTGAGATTGCACATGATATTTTTGTTTCCAAACTAACTACGACAAAACTTGTAAGCAACTAGGATTTACTGTAGGAGACCAAGTTATGCTGTGGAATCCTCATCGCAAACAAGGAATTTCAAGCTCATTGAAACCGCGATGGAAAGAACCAGGGATCGTAAAACGAGTTATTAGTTAAACGAACTGTTGTATTGCAAATACGCAAGGTGAGGAAAAAAATGTCCATTTTAAGCAATTAAAGCATGTGGGAGGGAGAGATGAGTCACATCCAATGATAAAAATGAATGATGAAATACTTGACTCCAAAGCAAGGACTGACGATTTCTTCACCATTGATGATTTAGCTGCTGAGGATCACAGCGAGGAACTATCAGAAGTGTCAAGCAACGAGGATGAAGCCTTCGAACCCCGATTTCCAATCAATAGATTTACGTTAATGTAGATCCGCAAAATATCATAGAGCAGCGAACTAGGGAAGTGTAGATTGAGTTGGGGGAAGGTGTTACGCGAGGACTTTTACCCCCGGGTCAATTATATCGTAATCTGGAACTATTTAACCAGGCGCATGTACTTTAGGTATGATTATGGAGTTTTGACTAACAAGGGGAATAACTTAAGTATGTTACGTTGAGTTCGGTGCACTTCGTCTATTTGTTTGTTTCTTGCGTACAACAGGTATGTTGTTGTTTTTTTCTCTTGTATGCATTCCGTCAGCACATTTCTATACCAGGTAACAACTGGCATTTAAAGCGAAATATAAAACATTCTAACTTGTATATAATACAATAATTTCTGGACTGCAATATGCTCTTCACGTCCAATCAACGCTGTACTACAAGGACGATTCTTCCTTAAATTTGGGAGTTTCTGCTTGGTTATATCATGTTTAGCGTAAGCCATTAATATGCCCTGTTGGTTTACCTAAATGGATTTTGTGTTTAATTTGGCAGGAATGGTTTCCCTAATTGCCTCAGCAGAGATGCGATATTTCACAGAATGTTTCATTAGAAGCTGCTGTACTTATGAAGTTTAAGGCAGAAAAGAAACTCACCATCCAGAAGACTGGAAATTTAGTTACATTTAAAGATCTCTCAACTATCTCAAATTTAGATATCATCTCAAATGGTTTTTGTTTGGGTGCATGTATGCAAATCCATATTATAGCTCTTAAGTAGGTTCTTGTGTGGTTCATTGCAATCAACTTAGGCTTTGTTGTATATTATTGTTTATATTAATATTAATAATTTTGCTACAAATCGAAACTGTCCTGCTAACTATGATTCAGGGATTAGGAGTGGTTGCAACTGCCTACCTAATGAGGCATCAACAGCCTTAAGCCTCAACAGCCTCGACTCGCCGAAAGCAAAATGTTGCTTGCATGTGTGGCATGTGCAAGTACGAGCTATCAAATCCTCGCATTCATCGTGACTGCTGCTTGAGCTGCTTTGACTTCAAATGTGTTGCTCTGAAAGGCTGCCTGGAGACGACTCACTGGTTTTGCTCAGAATATGTGTACACATTATTCTTGATTGTATGAGAAAGAATATTTAATTTTATCTTTTACATTTGGTTTGGTTTTGCTCGTTGAGTTTGGTATACAATGCTGTGGTATGCATTTGAACGTATGTACTTTTCAAAACTATGTATAAAAGATCTGATGTTATAAAAATCAAGACTTAATTCTACAAAATGTTTTTTGGGTGCTTTACAGACACTTTAGAAATTTTGCTGGCTGGGTGAGTTAAAAACATAAGCCGATGGTTTTTTAGCATCACCGCCGTAGCTGCGCCTGCACTCTGCTAGATGTCCATAAACTAATTTAATCACAGTGTGTAAAATCAATACCAGTTTGTAAACCGATAAGACTGCTAAACACGAACCATAATGGCTTAGCCCGATGCAGCTGCTTCCGCTGATGTGACGATTAGATAGCACACAAGCATTCGTGAATCATTTGCCTGTTTAAAGATAGGAAGGGAGAGAGAATAACCCATAATAAATGCTCGCCACGAGAATCATTGCCGATAGAAGCGCAGGAAATGATACAATTTACATACCATCAAAACCATCTTTAACTATTTCTACAAAGCTTCGTGTCAGCACACATCCTCAATTAGATATAACGAAGTGCTTACATATAACCTGAGAAGATTAATATACTTGTTACAACAGAAATCGTGGCTTTTATGCTATGAATTGCAGGTCGCAGAAGCATGGCAATGGAGAAATATTTTCATCAAAAAAAGTACTCGCAGGCATCCGTTGAGTAGTGGAAGCTCTTATGACAGGAGTAGGCAGACAGTTTGGTGCCACCATATTTAGTCTATAACGAAATAAAACCAAAAGACTTCAGAACAAGAGGTTCATTTTCAAGGTAAGCACATATTAACTTAAATAAAGTTCATGATAAATATTAAAGCTTCATAAATTTTGAAATGACAAAGTCTCACACAATTAACATACCTTACTTTCACATCACTCACGGGGAGCATCTAAAATACCTAACGAATTTAAAAACTTACTATAAACCCTAGTGCAAGTATCTTCTTGACTTAATGGAGTATGCCTATAAGAATTTAAACTTTGCTTAACATAATTTACAAACCACCGTATTCCAATAGATTGGAAATATATTACATCTGCATGATGTGAAATAGGATGTCCGATAAACTTTTAACACATTAGCAAGACGTAAATTAATAGGATTTCATTAAGCATGATATTGGAATTGAACTTCTGAAATATGCTGGCCACTGCCTGTGTTGTAGCGCAACCTGAATATTAATACACACTCCCAGAACAAACTACAATGTACTCTTAAGTACATTGATCGTTTTATCCTTATAAAGTAGAGCAGATCATAAAACTAAAGTGCCTACGAGGAGCTCCGTGCTGATTTATCCTGATCCAAGTATTTAAGTTAGGAGGTTTGACATAGAATAATTGCGCAGTTGACAACGACCTTTCAATTCCCCTGTCGCCATGTCTATGCCGGCCTTTTTCAACCCCGAATTCTTCAACCTCCACTCGCAGACGCTCATCGATAATATTTTAACGAACAACACACTAAGTACAAATCTGTTACTGGAAGCCTGACCTGCCAAATGTCTGACCGTGTTGTACAATTTTTAATTTTACAAACTACTCCCCAACAAGAGAAAAAGACAATGCTATTAGATTCGGTCGCTCCCAAAAAAAATTTAGAGACAACGATTTTTTTGAAGCGGTTTAGAAAATTGACTGGAACATCTTACTGGCAAGCGATTCAGAAGTTAATTCCCAAATGGTTATCTTCTTAAACAAAATAACAGAAGTCATTAATGTTATGGCTTCTATTCGCCGATTAACCAGGCGTGAGGTAAGCCTACAAGATAAGCCTTGGATTACCCGAGGAATACTGAAATCTATGCACAGGAGAGATCAACTCTATGAGAGATACCTGGCAGAAGAAAATGATAATCTGAAAGTTGAAATCCATCGCAATTACAAAAATATCGCTATTTAATTGATAATCTAATTGTTTAATTTAATTGCAATTTTAATATTGCAATGTAATTGTAAGTCCCACATAATCGTGATTATTTCAAACAACGTAGCCATAATATCAAGAAGACTTGGGATGGCATAAAATCAATTATTCAAGCGTCAAAGAAAAACAACTTAATGCCAAGCATTGTGGGCGTGAATGGGAAAGTACATGACAGTCCCGCCAATGTTGCTATCGCATTCAACAACTACTTCGGGTCAGTAGGTAAGACTCTAGACAGTACAATTCCAGATGCTAGACGTAACGCCTGCCAAAGTATGTTTCTATCAGACACGCCAGCAGATGAAATATCGACTATAATTGACTTTCATGCGTCTAGAACCTGCGGTCCAAATAGTACACCTGCTCATATTTTAAAATTAGCTAGGAAAGTTCTCTCCTATCTTCTTTCACATATTATTAACCATTCATTTAAACAAGCATGCTTTCCATCTTCACTAAAGATATCTAACGTTGTACCTGTATATAAGAATGGCTCACTTGACGCATGTGGTAATTACCGCCCCTTCATGATTGTCAAAAATTAGCAAAGTCTTTGAAAGAGCGATGTACAATCGACTTACCTGGAGAAATACAACATTTTGATTTATTTGCAGTTTGGGTTCCGCAGTAAACATTTGGCGAATCATGCTTTGGTTGCCTTGATTGAAAAGATTAAGCTAAGTCTTGATGACGGCGATTTTGCTTGTGGATGTTTATAGACTTACAAAAAGCATTTGATACTATGCATCACAATATCCTGCTTCACAACCTTGAAGCCTACGGTAAAAGATCTAACGTGGATAAATGCTTTCGGTCTTTCCCCTCAAACAGAAAACAATTTCGTAGCTTGTGACGATCAAGCTCTGCTACTTTGGATATAACATACGGAGTCCCACAAGGTTCATCCCTTGGCACACTACTATTCATAATATATATTAATGATTTCAAACACTGCCTTTCAGTCTTCATAGCGCATCATTTCGCAGATGACACTAATTACCTATTAAGACATCGCTCTGTAAAATTTATGCAAAAGTCATTAACAACCGAACTCGGGAATGTCTTCGATTGGTTATGTGGTAATCGTTTATCTCTTAACGCCAAAAAGACGGATGTAGTGCTCTTTAAGCTGCTGCTGCTGCTGCAAAAAAGCTGAAATTAGACTTACCGTTAAGTTCGCAGGCTCCAACTTGTTCTTATCCAATAGGGTAAACTCTTTGATTCGTCTCTGACTTTGAGGCCTCATACAAACGAGCTTGCAAAGAAATTTAATAGATCAGCAACGATAATTGCAACACTTCGGGATCTTGTTCCGTTGAAAACACTTTAAGGTATTTATTTTAGTCTTTTTCGAAGTTACTTACCCTACGGATGTCTCGTATGGGGATATGCCAGTAAATGCGACCTTTGGTGGCTATACATGATCCAGAAACGAGTAATTTGAGTTATAACATGCTCTGATTACTATGAACAATCATCTCCCCCATTTGCACAACTTAAGATATTGAAGCTGGAAGATTTAATTCTATGGCAAAGATATCTCCTGTTATATGACTGGAACATGGGTGATTTGCCCCTTTCACTTTAAAGTCTCTTGTACTTTAAAACCCACAATAGGACTACACGTAGCAGTGGGCACAAAGCACTCCTCACGCCTTATATACAAACAGCTGAACATGGCGATAGATTGCTAAGACACTCCGGGCCAAGTTTATTTAATAATATTCTTAATATAAACGTAGATCTAAATCTCACGAAATCGCAGTTTAAAAACTAGTTACATGCACTTTTTAAGGCGAAGTACTAACCTAAACTACAGAGGTAGCGCCTGCTAGATCCACTATGTAACCAAATTCATCTTAATGGTGCTTATCTAGTTTTTTTGTGCTTAGTGTTTTTGTAATTTCTCGGCTACCTGCGCCGAATCGTTGTGACGCAGCCACACTGACTAAACTCAGTACACACTAGGGTTATGACTTTTTGACTTCTAAAAAAAAAATTAATTCCCTGTGTCATAAATCGATGAAATTATTAAACATTATTTATTATAAAACATTGACAAAACATTATTTATTATAAAACATGTTCAAGTACTCTCGGTTGTTAAGAAAAAGGTCACCCCGCAATTCAAGTTACACTTCGTCATTTATTTAATCTTGTTACTGCTACTAGTAATACGTGTGGCTTTCCTGCAAATCACTTGAAACTTGATTAGATTAGAAGTCTTTAGAACTTCAGAACATTTTGAAAAATAAGAGAATATTTTAGAAAACTTTAGCACATTCTGGAACAATCTAAAATATTTAAAACATTTTAGAGCAATTTAGAAAATTCTGGAATATTCTAGAACATTTTTGACTGTATATATGCTGCACGTCTAATGTTATTTTTAGTCATTGCCGAATCAACATATGGCGCCGTACAAGCCTAGCGATAGTATCATTCAGAAGAAAAAGGATGCCTGGACCAATAATCTGGTAAAATTTGAAGACTCTCATAAAGACACATGGTCCCTTTGAAAGAATATTCACTGAAGAAAAGTGCAGAACGCCTCTCCAAAAGCAATTATCGGGCGCTAACATTTCCTTGGACCAAAAATCAAAAGAAGAAAGGAGAGGATAGCGGAAATTCCCAAAGAAGTCACCAAATTGTGGAAGAATGAACTGAATTTTCCTCATGTATCTGATCAAGTTATACGAGCAAAGCTTGATACAATACTGAAATGTTATAATGAATGTGTCAAGCGGGGAAGCTACAAACGCCTTCATGAAATTTTTGATATTACTATTGCTATTAAGTGATGGAACATGGTTATCTTCCGAGGACAAGCGATTGTAACATCTTCAAATGGAAAGCAAAGGAACAGTGGGATACTCTACAGGCCAAGCAGCCACTTAAGTAACGATCCATCCCTCTAAAAGAGAAAAACTTTCTAAAGAGTCGTCCAACTCATCATCTTACTATCGTGGCTTTTGTGATTCTGACTCTGAGGCTGACGACAATGAATATGAAAACAATGAAGAAGATGAGACAACTCCTACACCAAGCAGAAAACATCGTAAAAGCAAAATTGCAGTCAACTTGGTGACCTCCACAAGAGTATCAACAAACAAAGCTGCTAACATATGCAAGCAATTGGCTCGTGAACTCCAGGTCAATCAGTTATTTACAAGCCAACAATAAAAGAGGCAATCAAGCTGAAAACACAGTTTGATAACATAACAGAAGTAATTCTCGAACCAGCCGGCTGGAGAGATGATATGAAATTTTTGTTTCATCTTGAGATTTTTTGAAGAAAAGGGACATTTCTATTGATCAGGTTTCAGAAAATGCCCAACATCAGCAACGCAAGGTGGAACTGCAGAGCTATACTAGCGATCCTGGCCTTCATTTAAATGCCTTTAAATGACAGTTGGGCAGACCATTGGTTTACAGACCAACTGTACAACGAAAATGAATTTAATAACTTGGCTGAAATAATAAATCCATACAAGAAGGCTTAAAGCTATTTAAAAAATAACAGGAAGCGAGAGCCATCCATACTACAGATACCCAGAAAACACCGTTACAGTTGTATTCGGAAATTATCAGCAGAAAATGGAATTGTCCGGGAGCCGCACAATTACGCCGAGAGTTTTGCCGTGCGGGAAGATCGTGACAGCAGTTGCTAGGCGATGCAATCGCGGCATCGGCTGCCTTTGTTCAGGG
>QQSS02199375.1:0-12292 GCA_003687565.2 Craspedacusta sowerbii
CTCAATTACGGTTTTGGCCTGGTCCCGCTCTTAATCTGTCCGCGTTGGTTTTACGAGCTCCTGGCACACATCCGATCGCTGCGACGACAGTATTGTACAGTACAGTATGAGAGGTGACTTTGCGGTCAACTTTATAAGAGGTGATTTTGCGGTCAACTTTTATATGAAAGCGCGTATATGTCGATCACCTTAACATGAAAAAAGTTGAAAGTTTGCCATGTTGTATGCATCATCAAACTGACAGTTTTGGAAATGATGTGCACTGCTTACGACATGCTGGTAGTGCACCATGTCATCGGAGATCTGTCAAGAGGTAACTGTCTGTCCATGTAAACCAATTCTTTCCCTCTGAAGTTCTAGATACACCGCAGATACACCCATTTTAGGTTCTTAGTTGCAGTACCGGCTACAGGAAACCATAGCAAGTAAACATGGCTATACATTGCTGGTCAATCTCAGTTGTAATTAGGTGTATATAATATAGTGGCTTGTATTTTAAGACGTCTTGTCTTTAAGCGTCAGATGTTTTGTGATGTAAGAAAGGTGCAAAGTGTGATCTTGAAATTTTTGCCCGTACTGCTCATTTTTGAACATGAAACAATATGGAAAGAAATTGTTTCCATCTGAAGATGTAGATAAATGAGCAGTCTATAGGGTCTGTGGGTAAGTCCTTCAGATAAGGATTCGCAAACTTAGTTTGCATGGTTGAGATCACACCATGGGAGAACAAAACTGAGATATTAAAGCAAATTTATTTTTGGCAAACTTAGGTTATTATTTAAGTTTTCCATAAACGCTTCATCTGATAGTAGCTATGTTATTTTAAGCTTTCACATTAGGCATGATATATGTTGCTTTTATTTGGCTGTATCTGCATTTGTTCAGGACATGCATTTATTCAATCGTTCAGTTCAAGCTTTAAAGTTTGCTTCAACAAGTGCACAGTAGGACTGCGATCGTATCATTTGTCAATTGGTATTTTTTGGTTGTCAAATATCTCTGGTCACATGATCGCAACAACATTTACTATTTTGTACTGATGACATGGGCTTCCGATTCAATCTTTGAAATAAAGACGTATGCAACCAGCCATTAGAAGTACCACATTTGATTTATGCCATACCATCTGGGCTTGATTTCATAATCATGCTTCTCATTACGTTATTGCAGAAGAATATGATGTGGAAATATGCAGGGGCAGCCTTCGGGGGCGGAATATAATCGAAAACGATGGCTTAATTATCCTGGAAGAGGGATCAGAATGGAGTATGCTGAGTTAAAATTTCTGAGCAATTAGAAAGTCATAATGAATACGCCCAACATTTAATTCTCAATCCAAAAACTTCATGTTCACAAGTTCGCACATGCAGGCACATGTATACGCACACACGTACTTATCCATGCAAGTACACCATGCACACATACTAAAATGTAAATAGTACATGCACACATATTGTAAGCACGCATGATCGAGTGCATACATGATCAAACACATAGTACGGTTGTTGGCGAGAACTTGAACGCGATGTCGACATACTCACGGCAAATCTTCCCAGCGGCAAGCCATCTGCGACGAATAATGTTGGAAGGCGCTCAAGCTCTTCAGAACTTTCATCGTCACTGAAACCGCTTACCACGACGATCTCAATGCGCTAATACACCAAGCAGGAAATAGCCGCATGTTGACGCGAACGAAGAAGATAGGTACGGTGGTGCTACACCGGATGGTCTCGTCAACTCAAACGTCACCGCACTAAGTTGCTTGAAAGGTAGAGTTGCGATCTGCTTAAGATTAACGTTCAAATTGATAAAGCACTTCAAATAACATAATACACAACGGATAAATTAATAAATTTGGGAATTAAAAACTCGTATTTGTAAGATCTGATACTGAGACGGCAAACTGCAAAGCAGTGTACATCGTCATCCATAAACTTGATATCCCACCGTCGCGGACATCTTTATACGGTATAGCTTCACTTGCGCATGAATCTTGATTTCAGACTAAAAATGTCTTAATTTTGAGTCGTGTGAATCTATACAAATAAATTTAATACAATAAGCCAAACTCTTTAGGGCTGCAGAAAAAATACCTGAGTTCCCAGTAAATCTTTATCTTGTTGTAAGGTCACAGGATAACAGATAGGGAACCAATTTTATCCTCATGGTCTGTAATAGTTAATGCAGTTCTTTTAAATGGAGATAATCAGGTGGTAGATTTTTCTTCCCACACCACTGATTGCATGAGGAGTTCAGTTAGTGCCGAAAGGTATTACTTAGTGGCAAAAATTTTAACTCCAACTTCAACTACCAATGTGGATCAAACCTTTGTAAAATTAGACGCGTTATCATCACAGTGTGCTCCTGAATTAGATAAAATGAAACAACAAAAAAAGCAGTGTCATAGCACTGCAAACAACTGGTGGTTATCAGCAGCACACCAGACTTCACGGGTGTTTCGGCCATTTAAAAGTACTGACACCTCCATCTGGCTGGCCCATGCTGCACCAAGATAACTTTGAACAGCACCCTAACTGGTGCTGAAATAGCTAACAACCCAAACCGCAGTAACGGGACACACCTGTCGCGCCAGTCGCACCCAGCGCCGGTGAAGTCTCAGTCTTTCCCGGGGGCAGATGCATATGGCGTTCTGCCTGGTGTCCTTTTCTGTGTAACTGCAATACCCATGCCGATCCCACTTCAGCTAACGCACGCTAGCTTCAGTCTCCCTTCTCGTTAATCCCAAAGCGCGGAATTACCGCCTCACCGAATGGTAAAAAAAACCCGACACCCTACCTCAACTGTCCAAAGCTCACAGCACCATCGACTGCTCCTGCATTCTTCTCCAAGATTAGCGTATCTTGAGAGCTTCCTTTTCCTCGCCCCGTGTATTCTGGACTCCCACAGCACCATCAACTCTGTCATAATGACTAAAGGCAAGGCAAGTTTTTGAAGCTTTGTGTGCTAAGGCTGAGAAAGATCTGATTATTTTAGCTGCCAGACAGATTTACAGGCAGATTTATTGTGTAAACTTGCTTGTGACTGCTTTGGGTAACAGACCTTACAGATTTTCTTGTCAACAAAAAGCACAGGAACCAGCAAACAAGAAAATGCCACAGCAAAGATTCATGTCAAATAGGAAGAAGGCATGGAAACGTGAACCTACTTAAAGACTCACAAAGCCAAGTCACACTGAAAGGGATTTTTTGCTTAATTCATTGACTGTTACCATATTTCTACAGCCAGCAACAAGCTGAGACCATCAAAGCTTTAGTGTTTTGCTTTGAAATTTTATTTGTTGCCACGTGTAGAAACTGTTTTGCTAGCATTGTTTTGTATTATAAGAGTATTTATGACTTTCAGACTTGATAAACTCTAGCCATAGCTTTTATTACAAAGGTTGAGTGTATACTTAAGTATAAACATTTTTACTTCATACCCCCTATTTTTGCTAGGCTAATAGATGAGTATGTTTTAATGTGGTGGTTTACGGTGGCTCTGCTAAATTGGTGGTTCTGCTTATCGTCGTGAATTATCTTCTTGACATAAACTGCTTTCTTTTGCCACAGCCTTAGCACACAGACAGATATTCAATCGTTATTCTGAGGTAACATGCACAAACTTTTGCTTTGGTAACTGGTGAGAGATGGGTGTTACTTAAAGTTTTATAGGGTCTTAGTTTATGGCTTTTGGCGAGACATTAAACATTTAATAAAAACTCTCACACATCCACATGAGGGGGCTGCAGCAGGAGCTACTGTATACGTGTTTTAGATAACTGAATTTTTGTTTTCGTAGTTCAAAATATTTTCAACGTTTACCGTATATAGTATAGTATTAACAGTTTTTTTTTCCGAGTCATGGTCTGTATGGAGGTTAAATGATTAGCAATGTTTTGATTTTTCCTGTTTTTGAAAGTGGAAATTGACGATGTATCCATTAGCTTTGGAGTATTTTTAGAACTAGTAAATATTTGCACCATTGATTCTGTTCTCTATTAACTATGGACTTAAATAACAGATTTGCAAATGATCATATATAAGAGAAAGTAATCGAAAAAACGTGTGCCATGATACAAGGAAAGTAGTCTTTTACGAAAGCTCACCAAGTTATTTGACCTACACCAACAGTGGATGACTGGTTTCGGAGCCCATGAGTGGGAGTTGTTGGCATTAATGGGAGCCAATAGATTGGGGGTTGGTGGGGATGAGAGCATGATAAGCAGACTGCGCTGGAACCGCTAGCACGGGCCTGCAACGCGACATTTTGGGTTCAGAATTTATGCTTCATAAGCCTAGGAATCGCTTGGCTTTATCTGTGAATGGAAGCTAACAGGATATAATTGTTATAAGTGTAATCGAGTGTGGCATCTGAAAGGGTAAAAAAAAATTACACGTTGTAATTATAAAGAACAAGCCACAAACTAATAACGATGAAGCGCTCTTGCACAAGTCATGTTACATAAGTTTTAGGCATTTGCAATTAGTGCTGTTATTTTTCACATTGTTTTGAAATGGCTTCGATTTATTTTATTAAAAGATAATATGAGTTACGAGAAAATTATGATATTTCGAGAAATACGTTTAAATCTCCAAATAACTTGTTTCCAGAAAGGTATCGTTCTTTCTCGTTTCAAACAAGAAATTTTTCGCCCGTCTCGATTAATTCGTCAAATTTTGATACGACAAGGACATCCGACTGGTTCCTTACAAACAACAACGGCCTGCCGAAGAGTTGGTGTCGTTTGACACCCTGTGGCTATGAGCTTCGGCAGCGACCTGCTTGTACGTGCGGGTTTGAAATCGAAGAAGGCATATTCTTGGAACTTAAGTGGCAGGACAATTCTACGTATAAGGTTTCACACTTCAAACTTTGACTGACAAGACTACTCATACGTATGGGAAGACCTATTGCCCCTCCTGTTTCTTGATTTTTATACTATAAATATGCCTACGCACTCATATCTAGCCGGCTTCGCAGCTTCTCGTAGTGGAATTGCCGTGTCGTTAAGAGATCTGATTAGAGAAGCCGTGATTACGAAGCAATTCGAATCGTATTATAACAGTTGCCAGTAAAAACAAAGCTAAACAATACGAATCCGTACTACTCCTGGTATCCGCACTTGCAGCAGGTGAAATGAAAGTTAAGAGGATGTTTTTTAAAAAATGACTTAGGTATATTGAATTGGGTAGTGAAAAGCATTAAGAGCCAGTATGGTGTTAAGGGTGTATGTGCATTTAAATCTTCTGTTTTGAGTGCAATTTGTGGAAGATAAAGCTGTAAGTGTCTTGCAATACTAGGCTAATGGTTCATACTTAGACAAATACAAAACTATTCATTTCTCAGAATATGTTTCTGATAGGGCCTTTTAGTTATTCTCACATACAGGTATGCCAATCAGAATCTGATTGATGCAGTATTATGTAGACTACATATGTACAGAATATATTAAATGTAGACCCAATGCTTGAGGGAGTTTTTTAAAGAATTCTTTCCATCATGTTGATATTCAATTTTATGATAGTTAAGGATGAAGACTTTTGGTAATTAATAAACACTGTGTTTTGCTTTACAGCAAAGCCTTTGCTTTATCTGGCATCTGCCCTGTGCTTATTGATAGAGATTGATTTGTGGAGCTGTGGTTGTGCATGTGCATTTGTACTTGTATGCTTATTGGCCATGCACGAAGCTTATTGAATTTGCAATTTACATGTGGGCTCTCTTATCATAGGCTCACAATTTCTCTGCTATTCTAGGCACAAGTAAGCATTTGGGCATGAGTTAGCATCTGCCCTGCTGATAATTTAATAGTATTATGGTTTTGTGGGGCTGTGCTTGTGCATGATGAATTTTGGATGGGTAGCCTTATTGACCATGCAAAAAGCATTTTGAAATATTAACTTTATGTATTCTATTGTAAAAGTTCTCTGCTGTTTTAGTGGCAAGCTAAAATTTCTTCTGGCTGCTTTGTAGTGAAGCTTATTTGAAATCGTGTATTGAATCAAATAAGATTGCACTTGAAAATGTTTGCAGTAACTTGTGCAAGTGTAATAGAAATAGAAGCAAAGCAACCTCATCACTTGTACACTACATTGTTACAGTATCATGCACAGATCTCCAGCAAGTATAACTAACAACCCAGAAAAAAATGAGCAAAAAATAAATTTGATGGTTAATAGTAGAAATCAGATGTCAGGTTGGTAAAGGTTGACCAAGTATTGTTGGAAACGTATATTATTGTGACAAGATGATCTTTACTAGATCTACTCATGGTGTTGTGTGACGTGGCTATTGATCTTCAAAGCAACCTTGTTTCACCTACATATAGAGTTTGGCGACATTGCATTCGCTATGCAGTTCATTATTCATTAATGCCACACAATACACAGAGTACTGATTTTGTAGCTGAAAAGGATCTCAAATTATTTTATAAAGCCACAGAAGTGATCATAGTAGCCTTGTCAACTTAGTTTTTCCTTCTTTGCTGGAATAGTATTTAGCTCCCTTCTAATCTGTCCTTTCCCTCCTTTATTAAGCGTTGAAAAGCTGCTCTGAATTTGACACAAAAATTCTTTTAAGACTAAATAAAATCTGCCTACTTGCTCAATTAATCAAAAATGAAATACAATGCTAAATTTCACCTGAATTGATCTAAAATCCAAGTTTGCTTGTAGCAAAACTGTTCATCTACATGATAAAGGGTGTGGGATGATATTGCAAAGAATGTTTCCATCATCCAGATGTCAAGTCTATGCTAATGTTTTCCTTTGTTTTGATTATGTGTTAATGAGTGGGACTTAATTTGCTCAAAAGTCCTATGTTCTCCTTTGCTTATTACATTAGTCATGCCTTTTATAATAAAAGATGTCATATGCATAAATTTTGCTTTTTCAAATTTTGCATTACCCTCCATAGAGCATTAGGAAACTATTAACTGTTGAGGATTTATGATTGTCCATGTGCCCCTCTTTTATAATGCTTATTTTATCCAAAATTTAAGTTGAGCCATGGATTTTATGAAGAACAGACAGCCTTAGGTTGCTTCTACTTCTCCTTATGCTTTCTATGATAGTTTTTAATGCTTGTTTAGAAGTTTTGTTATGGCCTAGCTTTGTGCATTGCTCAGCTGTAAAAGTGATCAGTTATAAAATCTTATAAAGAATGACAAAAATGGTATTTTTGAAGCTCTTGCTTTTCTTATGATAGGTCGATAAAGCAAGACATAGCATAATGGTCGTATGGTAGTAACAGAAAGCATATTTAAATGCTTTACATTGGTTGCCCTATCTCTAAAATGTTTGAAAATTCTTTATGTTAGCGTTTTATCCCTTTGGTTTAGTTGGTATAAATATGATAAATCTCACTTCTTTGGGTTTCACAGTCAAATTGATCATTCATGATCATTTTCTTATTCCAAATATGTAGTACATCATGCTCAAGCTAACAGGCATGCCTATTTCTGCAGCTATTTTATTATTATTGCCTGATTGAAAAGTGAAGGCCACATTTTCTACAGTGTGCCTTGTTGACATGCATAGCAAAGCGTATTGCCATACATTTTTTATGAACTTTCCTGCCAACCTCTAGATTAGTTATATGCAATATACTAGTTAGTAGACAGCTATATTCTCGTTATATGTTGTAATAAATTCCTGTTATATGCAAGCCTTGATTCTGAGAGCTAAAAAAGTATTCAAAACCAAGTTAGTTTTTCATGATTTTGCAATGAATGGACAGCTATCTCAAGCATCTAGAAAAAGAAAATGTTTTATGCAAATCTCCAAGCTTTGCAGCTTCTAAACATTATGTGGGAAGTTTGCAGTGCTTTTTAGTACTTGTTATTGCCATGAATATTTAATCATGCCGTGTTTGCAAAGGCTTTTACAATGGTTCTGGGTGATGAGATTGCAGGCAGGTTGAGTTTCCTGTGTTTGAAGATTGCAGCTTTTGCTAGGAATTCAGCGCAGTGAGATGCTGGCATCAGGTGATGATGAGAATATGGTCAAAAAGCAGGGAGGCTTTAGTTGTATGTTAGTCTTTGATCAAGTCAACTTTATTTTGCTATGCCTGAAAGTGACCCATAATGAAAGAATATTGGGCTTGTGTGAAAACCATTTTTGACTCGTGTGACTGTCCAGCTGCATTTGGTTAACACGAAATGTTTTGGCTCTGGTATAAAATCATGTTAGGTGTTATGCTCATTAAGGTCCCGTCACCTGGTAAACTTTAATATGAATTTAATCTTTATTTATTTGTTTTAAAATCGCAGGCCAGTGGACCTTTTGTATGTAGCAGTACAAATGGCATATCTTGATTTTAGCACCGGACTATCGCTGCTTACCCGATCGTTTTTTTAGGTGGCACTTGATTGTTGTGTAGTCTGTAGTTTGCATGTATCACCTTGTCCCTGTCTTATCAGTTTCTTTATTATGTATGCTAGACCTCCGCATATTTGTCTTTCACGGGGCTTTCGTCAGTAAAAGCTCGATCCTGGAACCAACTAAAAGAGATCACTGCGATGTCGTTTAACTCTCATATCCGACATCGGCTGGTATCATGTAAGGAAGAAAATCGCCTTAGCGTTGGCCTGTGCTCAAGTGGTGACGTCTTTGAATGAGGGATAGCGTAGGTCTCATGATGGCAGCCATAAACTCCCATCATAGCTTGCCAAATGCTGCTTCACTAGCTACGGGTCCAGCGCCGAGCAAGTTTCCATCAAACGAGGTAAGGAAGCCCTACTGTGTTTCTTTTCATGTTTTCACCGCACTAGGTTGTTTATCCTGAATGTATAAGCGATCGTACGTCGACCATCAGCGCTTTGCTGCTGCCCGGCCAGTGCGCATGCGGTCTGACTTTCTGCGGCATATCATGGCGACGGGAAAGGGTGTCCTGTGAATCTGTGGTGACGTGTAATGAGTAAGTAGGGAAGTGCTGCGATGGAAAGAAAGATAGCGGAAGGAAAGCGAGGGAGTCTGGACGTGTTGTTGTGGTGGACAGAGACATGGAGGAAGGAATGCGAGTAGGTAGGGACGTCTTGTTGTAGTGGATAGAGACATGGAGAACGTTAAGTGAGTTAGTTGGGACGAAATGGAGGAAAGCTATCATGTGCGCACATGAAGCATTCACGCGAGATGCTAGCTGATCCGTGGCAGTGTTACTGAGCGTCAGTCCGGTGTATGAGAGATGAGAGATGTTGTGTGGAGTGTTTGCACGATTGTACATTTGGAATGGTTGGTTTGTGACAAAGAAGTTCTCGAAGAGGTGATAGGTTCATCACTCAGTTTTTTCCCCTTTATTTCAGCGGATCCTCTTGGGCGTGGTCTTGGCCATCTCTGGAAATCTACTCATTAGTGTGGCGATGAACGTTCAAGTAAGATGTTTTCCATTAAGTTTTTATTTGATACCAATATAATGAGGTTGAATTTTCTTCTGTGCTCTGACAGCAGGAGGACAAGCAAGCGTGCCCTAAAGTGGTTAGGCACTCGGACAGGTTCGAAAGCAGCTCGTCGGGTGGGTAGGCAGGTGGGCTGGCGGGAGACCTGGTAGAGTGGATAGAGAAGATAGAGTGGCAGGCAGGTATGCACACGGTCATATCTGAAGATGCTCCTTTCTTTGTGGACTCAAGTTATCTGGGAATTGGGCCGTAGAAAGAGCTTCTTTCGGAAGTGGTACGTAGAAAGAAGCTCTGTCGGAAGTGGAATGTAGAAAGAATTTCTGTCGGAAGTGGGACGTAGAATGACGTTCTGTCAGAAGGGTTCTTAGAAGGAAGTACTGTAGGAAGGGGTACGTAGGCAGACGTTGTAATGGAAAGGGTACGTACGAAAATGTACCGTATAAAGGGGGTACGTGTAAGAAATTTCTGTCGAAAGGGGTGCGTTGAAAGAAGTTCTGTCGGAAGTGATTTGTCGAAAGAAGTTCTGTCGGAAGTGGTACGTATAAGGAAGTGGAATGTGGCAGCCGTGCGTCATCACTCAGTATTTTACGGTCTCGTCGGCCATCGTTCACATTTAGGTGGACATTTGACCGCAATTCTTCCTCCCTCTTCCTTGTAGAAGTACTCTCACATGCAGCTGGAGAAAAGTGGTGGGAAGTACATCAAAAGCAAAGTGTGGTGGTACGTTACTAAATGCCTCCATCCCAGGCAACCTAAAATCTAAGTTTGCGCGTTTGTTGCTTTTTCCTGGGAACGAATGTGCTTCTGGGATGGCCTTGGCTAGAGAATTTATATGCCACTACCTTGGCAATCGATTCTTCATTTTTTGCCTGCGCTAGGCGGACCATTTCATAACCTATTGCCGACACTAAGGGAACAAGTGCCTCAAATTTCCTCAACAGACTGATGGACGTCGCTTGACGGACGTTTAAGCTGCTATGCAGGAAAGCTGACTGATGGCGTCTGTGCAAACCAAGACCAAATCTGAATGCAATGTTCGCGTAATGCAGCCAACGTTGTGTGCTCAAGCTACAAGGGCTATCTGGCTTTGGATGCTTTCCTGCACGTTGACCTTTTCTGATTTAGGAGTGGCTTGATCCTGATGGTTGCCGGTGAAGTGGGGAACTTCTCAGCCTATGGCTTCGCCCCTGCTTCCCTCGTAGCGCCGCTGGGGACGACCACCGTCATCGGTGAGTTGTTGTTTAGAAGTTTTTAATGTCGCTGGGTGGCCAGGGTTGCCAGTTATCCTTTCCTCGGCAGCAAATCGATTATTTTAGTGGCATAGTAGGTCCATGTATTTTTTATGGCCGAAGACCTACCCGTCTGCTCTTTATATTCATTTGTCATATCGCATGTTTATTTTCATTTGTTATGTTGGATGTTTATTTAAATTTGACATATTGGGTGTTTATTTTATTTGTCATATTACATGTTTATTTTCGTTTGTCATGTTTTATAGCTTATTGTTTATTTTGTATGTTGTTACCCCTCTATGTTATACATCTATTTCTAGGTTGTATGTTAATATTCTTCTCTCTGCTTCTATACTTTATGGTTTGTATTTATATTGTGTGTCTTATTATGTGTCTCTTTATATTCTTTCTTGTTTTATTTTATATTCAATGTTTTACTTGTATGCTGCGTGTTGTGTGTTTGTCCTGGACCTTTTTATTGCATATTTAATTGCATTGCATCTTTGCGTATTGCATATTTATTATTTTTTGTTTTATTTCCTATATTTTTATTTGGTTTCGTGTTGTTTATGTTTGAAGTTTATCTTCCATATATCATGTTTTATATTTCTATGCTGCGCTTTTTACTTTGTTGTTCTTAACATTCTATCTTTCGTATTCTATATTTTCTGTTCAATATTTATATTCTATGTTCAGTTCTATATATTTCATTAGGTTTTAGATTTATGTATTTTGTATTGTAATTTTAGGTAATGTATTCTTTGTGCTTGATACTTTGTTAAACTATAAATATTTTGACACTGAGCCAGCCATGTCTGGCAGCGTGGCAAGGCGCAACTTTGTTTTTGCAACATGAGTGGGTGACTTTTGCTATGAAGCAACCGTGGCTGTGATGGGTAAATATTAACACCCGATAATGAGCAAATAATAATAAACGAATAATAATAAACGAATAGTAATAAGCTAATAGTAATAAGCACATATAAAGAAGCTAATAATAATAAGCAGATATTAATAAGCTAATGACCATAAGCAAATGCTAATAAGCGAATAACAATATGCAAATAATACGATAGTAACAAGCAAAATATAATAAGCAGGCAATAATTAGTTTATGATAATAAGTAAATTCTAATTAGCAAATGAAATAAGCAAATAACTATAAAGAAATAATAATAATATGCAAATAATATAAAGCAGATAATGTGCCTTGAAAGCTTGCTTTACATTTGTTGTTTACCTTGCTTGTTTTGGTGCACAGCTTCTGCGTTCTAATTTTCCCTCTTGTAGCAAATGCTGTCATTGCCGTGATGTTCCTCAAAGAAATATTGCGATATCGTGACGTTCTAGGTTAGTGCACTGGTTGTTGTTGGCAACAACGTCGGTATTTGTGTACGCTACCATTCTTGTATGCGTCCATGCCATGTTACTTAAACGTCTGGTGCCATGTTGTAGTTATGAACGTAGTGACATGTTTTTCATTTCAAGTCTTTCTTCCTCCATCTACTATGTGACCTTTCTATAGGAATTACATTAGCGATTGTTGGCGCATTTCTGCTAATCAACTTCTCTACAAAGGTTTGAACGACATTTTTCTTGTGCCATGTCGATTTATTGTGTAATTTTATGTGTCTGTATATATATATATGTATATATATATATATAT
>QQSS02199386.1:0-12292 GCA_003687565.2 Craspedacusta sowerbii
TATATATATATATATATATATATAACGTTTGTTCTTGCTGTATTCGTGTAAGCTTGACAGCTTTGTACAGAAATCTTGACAGCTTTGTACAGAAATTACGTAGCGCAGCAGGGGCTTGGCCATAGAAAAAAATCGTCAAAAAGCCTCTTGCTGCCTGGAAGTTGAGGATGCTTGGACTGTGTGTGACACCGAATGATGTCAAGCGGATGCGAGCCATCTGCGAGCCACCTGCAGAGAAATTGCTGACTGTCAATGCGTTGTTGCTACTTTTTTGTTTCTTCCATGTTTAGGGCACATGATTCACCATCAAGTCGGCAATGGGTTCATTCCTGGACAGCCCCCTCCTGCTACTCCTGCGTGTGCGACACCCATTACAGGTAGGGATACTCTCCTCAGTGCTTTTAAGACGACGCCATTTGTTGTCGACGCTTTTAGGGATATTTTTCTGAGCCGGCATTCGCTAGTGTTTGTTCTGTTTATGACCTGTGATTCGTTCAGGTATAAACTACGCAAATCCGTATTATTATGCTATTATTGTTGTTAATATTATTGTTATTATTATTATTATTTATTATTAGTGTTGTTATTATAAGTATTTTAATTATTGTTTTTATTATTATTAGTTTATATCAAGTTTTATCAATTGGATTTTCATGCATCCGCTGCGAAAAGAACGTCTTCCGCCGATTTTTGTTAACTGATGTGTATCGTGATGTGTATCGTCGTCTTGGGAGCTGGCATTCATTACTTTTTTTACGTGTGGAAGCGTGGCATAAGTGGGCCGACGCTCTGTTTGGTCGTAGATTTATTACATAGGTACAGGTCGCTACGAATAGGCCTCAGTCGCAAAACGTACACGTGTAAGTTCAGGAAGAGGGAACTTGTGACTATGGCATAAGTCATTGATTGGCGATATCCAAGCCGAGTGGAGATCAAGTTTAGAAAGGTTTTTCCTTTATTAGACTTTAGGGGGTGTTTCGCGTCAGCTCTGTATGACAAGGTGTATATCAGAGCCACGTTTTTTTTTGTTTGTTGTAGTAAGCACTCACAGCAGCTGGAATATGTCTGGCCATCAGAGCCCGTCGATCAGTTCGTTGCACTCGACGGGCCCGAGCACGCCCCACCCGCACGCCCCAACGCCGATGGGTGGCAGCTCCACGCCCTCGCAGCCGCTGACGTCTCCTCTCGGTGGGCCGTCTGGCATGGGGAGCGCGTCATTCTGTAAGTCCTTTTTTTTGTGTTGCAGTCTAGTGCACTCGTGCGTTTTATGGGCTGACTTCGGGTAGGTCGTGTTGCTTCGTGATAGTGAAACTTTGGCCTCTGGGTATTCAAAATTTAGTTTTTGATGTTCATGTCTGAGGTTTTTCCGCCCTCATTCTGTACGTGCTTATTGTCATTATCTGATTGTTTATAGCCGCTTGGACTTTTCTGTTTTTTAGGGTCCCAGGATTCGGGTCCTCGCTCTGTAGAACACAGTCAAAGGTCCGCTTCGCAGTCCTCCACTCAGTCCATGTCTAGGCATCCAGGTTTGTAGACTGCTCCATGTTTTGAACCTTGTCGAGGCGTTCCAAGTACATCGTAGCATCAGGTGTTTCGTCCGATTGCAAATCAGAAGTTTGTTTCGTGGTGGTTTATCGAAATTCTGCGGTCGAAGTCGTTTCGCTGATGGAAGCGTTCCTCATGTGAAGGTATTCCAACGATGGGGGCGTTCCAACGGTGGGAGCACTCCTTCGATATGTCTCTTTTCTCCTACGGGAGCACTGTACCAATGAAAGGTTCTTGAACTTGGCGCATAGGTTGGCTCTATCTAATTGAAGGGCTGTGCGGAGTAGTTTGTGTATCTCTGTTCTGTTGATGCTTTATCAGCTCCGGATCACTGGTCATCCATCACGTACTACGAGCTGGATCAGCAGGTAGGCGAGGTCTTCAAGGTGCCCAGCAAGTGTCCGAGCGTCATAATCGATGGCTATGTGGACGCGTCTGGGAACGGTGGAAATCGCTTTTGCTTGGGCCAACTCTCTAATGTGCACAGGACGGAAGCGAGTGAAAAAGCTTTGCTGCATATTGGTAAGTTAAGGCGCTTTTCGTCGCTGTTTATGTTCAAATTATTGTGTGTGTTGACTCTTATTGATTAATTGATTCAGCTTTCTAATGCGAAGAGCATGTGCAGTGTGCCGCGCGCTGTTGTATTTATTGATTCCTTTTTATATTTTATTATAAAATTAATTAGTTTTGCTTGCGTTTGTGTCAATCGTATGTGGTATGCAAATTAGCAGACTGTACAAAGAAGGACAGTGCTGCTATGTCGTTCTCGCTCTCCAGGCCCACTTTGGTTGCCGTGTTGGCAGCCTTTTGGTGTCTTACATTAGTATTTGACTTGGAAGTTTGAATTCGGAAGCGTTGTCATTTTTCCATTGTAGTACATTGAAATGATGCTCGCCTTGCACTTTAACTTAAACGGCGATTCGGTACACATAATTCATCTTAATTGGTCATAATCATGATCTTTGTGATAAAAGACGAATAATGGGCATATCAGTTTGTCTTATAGTATGTTTACTCGTCTACGGAGTTACTTTAACTTAAACGGCGATTCGGTACACATAATTCATCTTAATTGGTCATAATCATGATCTTTGTGATAAAAGACGAATAATGGGCATATCAGTTTGTCTTATAGTATGTTTACTCGTCTACGGAGTAACTTCCAATCCCGATACATAAGTTTCATAAGTAGTTTTGCTATGTTTTTGTAAGTACTACTTTGATGATAGTGCGTGCGTAACTATGGCGAGGTAGAGAATACAGCTGGCTGACCTGCCTAACTACGATACTCTTCGCAGGGCGGGGTATTCAGCTCGACAAACGTGCGGAAGGCGACGTCTGGGTTCGGTGCCTCAGCGATCAAAGCGTATTTGTTCAGAGCTACTACCTGGATAGACAAGCCGGTCGCTCACCTGGCGATGCCGTTCACAAGATCTACCCGCAAGCTTATATCAAGATCTTCGACCTGCGGATGTGCTTTGAACAGATGAAGCAGCAGGCACAGGCTGCCCAGGCGGCTGCTGCCGCTCAGGTAGCTGCTGTGGCTGGTGGCGGTGGTGCTGCCTTCACCATAACCCACCCATCCTCTACTATCGGTGTGGACGACTTGCGAAGACTGTGCTTGCTAAGATTGAGTTTTGTAAAGGGCTGGGGTCCGGATTATCCTCGTCAGTTCATCAAGCAGACACCGTGCTGGATAGAAGTTCGTTTGCATAGGGCGTTGCAGCTCCTGGATGAAGTTCTGCATCAGATTCCTATCAACGAGCCGATGCCCAGCGACAGATAGTTCCGCAATTTTATGATGACGATTTATGTGGCGATTTTCCCGAATCTAAGCTACTGATTAGTCTCCCACTGAAAGTGGGGGGGGGGGGTCAACCACTACTGATGTTCCTGTGCTGGCCGCCTGGTGGCGAACCAATCAGAAGCGTGCTTTCCCATTTGAGCAAAAAATCATGGGCAGTTTGATTATTGGGGTCGAGAGCTTTCTCACATGAAAAGTTGCGTACGGCATTTTAGATCAAATTGGATCAAATTTTGGCCGAAAGTTTTTGTTTTTTGTTTTTGAGAAAGGCTCTGAAGGCTCTGGTGGTTAAAAACAGCCTAGTTGTTGTAGAGACTATAGCCTTAGTTTTGTATTATGCTTCGTATCTACTCTTGTTGTATCCAAATTCTTTTTTATGTAAAGGTGTTGGATCACTTGCATAAGTTAAGTCGCATTTCTCGTCGCTCATGCTCATCTCTCAACCGAGGAGTTTCTTTTTATTAAATTAGTGGCTTAGCGCTGTTGCGACTTCACTTTTATGGATAGGTATCGTTTGCTTATTGCAAGCTCGCTGCTTTCTCTTCGTATTTGAGTTTAAATAGATTTTTATGTAGAATTTTTAGAAATTTTTACGTAGTTTTTCGCTCGCTCGAGGGTAAACTTTGGTCATCGCTTGATCTACCTCCTCGGGAATTTGGGCAAAGGCCTCCGCTTTGTTGCTATTCGTACCATGTTGGCTAGACAGCACGGTTTCTGGCACTTTAGTTGGGCTCCATGTGGCCTCTGGGCTAAATTAGTGCACAATTCTAATGTATCTTGATTGCTTTTATTTGTTAGGAAGCGGTAATTCGTAGAGTGCGAGTCGTTGTTGCTAAACGTTTTATTCAGTTGCTGGAAATTGCTGAGTATAAGTGATTATTTTGTTATGCCATCCCGGTGGCTTGCTCGTTGATTTAAAAAAATGGCGTGCGCTTCGCTTGCTTTCGTTTGGTTCTTACTATTCTGTTTCCGCCAAGCTCGGGTTTCACGGCTTCTCGATCTGTCGGGATTCATTATGTTAACTTAGATGCGTTGGGCAGTATGTCCGGGTTTTTTTTTTTGCCACGAGAGTCTTTTATTTAAATATGTTCTCACTTTGCCTGAGGACATTTTTTTTATTAAGAATAAGTTGTACGTTTATTTGGCATGCTTTTAGCAGATGGCAGCTTATGGGTACTTGCCAGGGCTGTCTACCAAGCAATAAAGCATGCGCTTTCTGTTTTTTTTTTTCTTCTTCGGGTTTTCGTACCATTCAGACCAGCTCCATGTCCTAGCTCTCTCGCACTTCGATGGATATAAACAGATCATCATTAGTCCGCCTTTACTTTTAGTTTGTGTTTCTCCAGTTTGCTTTGTTGAATTCGTTACTAGAACGAACGTCGCAGCGGTGTTCGTTAACTCTAGCTCTCTGTTTTGGTCTGCCACTTGTTTTATAATTAAGTACGTACTTCACCGTGCCCGTCAACATGGTGACCAATTTTGTCCAAGCCATCGCTAGATCTCCAGTTTTATCTTTCTCATGGTCGCTGCACCATGGAACGTCTATATATATAGTAAGGCTTTTGGTAGCTTGTAGCCATTTTGACGTAGTCCCGTGACAGACGCTTAGCGCACGTGCCGGCATTTGGACAGATATGCAAAATCGAGCTCGCGTACTCGACAATATGCACCCACCGCAATTATAAACATCCCCAGTTACCCACCGTCTTCCCCCGGTACACAACCTTGTTATCGATTCGTAAGTTTTGCAATCAAACATCTACCAAGACGGCCTTTCCACCCCTTGTACGACTGTTTACTCACGCACGGAAATTCATCGTTACACGGCATACTACTTCAACTTGAACACCAAAGCAGATGAAGGTGTCCAAGCGTGTCAATGTCTTGTCACCCTAATTATATTCTAGCTGTGTTGACAGGAAAGCCATCCAAGTCGTGAGCGTGTGAGGCTTAACCGTTTTGCGAGAGTGACACGAAGGGACATCTTTCCATTCCACCTTCGGAGATATGGTGCACCTTAGCATGCCTGACTACCTTTCGCTTTTCATGTTCGTTTATGGAGTGCTCGTAATCCTTCTAGAGCTCTTGTTTCCGACTTGCTAGTACTATGATTACGCGCTTATTTTGAGGTCTCCTCGATTTAGCGTGGAAGCTGGTAGGTGATCAGTCGATGAGAGTTCCCAAATCCTCATTACATAATGAAGCTACCCGATACTACAAAATGTACTTATTGGAACGTGTTGCTCAGTTTCCCTGACACTAGTTCGTAAACATGGAAGAAGTAAACTCTAACAATGTCATTGATTTAAACGGAAGATCTTGCATATGTGTGCTATGAAGAAAAATAACTGGATGCAGAAGTGCTGAATTCGACCCAATTGGGCGATTTCTATTCCGCAACGCAATTGTTAATTCTAATCGAGGAAGAGGCTCGGGTGTCCAAAGTCCAATTAGCAGAAAGGCTTGGCATCGCAGAATTATGGATTTCGATTTCACATTTATTTATGAAATGGCTAGACTTACGCACGCTTCGGCCCGACTGAGGGACTCGTCAGAGACCTTTGGTTGGAGTCTTAACTGGCTAAGCAAGTGCTTGAAGTCGCAGTAAGAATTCGAAACCCATGGGGACCTCGAGTGCACTGTCTCACGAGAACATAAACTGTCAAGTGAACAGTTGAACGAGATCGTCACATTTATTTATGCTCGGCAATAAAATTAAATGAAATAAAATAAATAACCAATTAAATAAAAGTAATGCCTCAAAAAACAAAAAGATAATGTAGCTCACAAACTGAAGAGCTAAGTACCCCAAGAATTTTTGTTTAACGTCCGATTTCATGTTTCGCAATACGCTTGCATATTAAAGATAAATACCGTTAAATAGTCTTCCAAAATAAAAAACGTTTATCGCAGACGACGCAAGAACATTTGGAGCCATTCGAATTTTAGATTTGACTAGACAAAGCCTTTATTGGAACTGGAATTAGTATGTCCCAGGAGTGCGTTCCAAACCCTTGGGGCTAGAGATCTCCATCTTTGTGAACCAAAATTAAATTAGTTCGGCTTTGGCACGGCAAGGGTTAGGGAAATCCGGGCGAATGCCTGTTATTTGGAAATAGGAATTACTAAAGTAAAATACTAAAGCAAAAATTTCTTTAATGTTTTTTGGGTGAATGTTGTTTCTTGTTTTATAAGCTTCTAAGCAAAGGCACGTAGCAGTTGTAGATACATTGAGCACTTACAGGACATCGCGAGTAATCGACCTTAGTTACCTGAGTAGTTACTATATATGAAACGAAGGGCTTGCTGTAGGAGGATTGCTATTTAGGATAATGACTCTGTTGAAGAAATGTGTCACAGTAGAGGACAGTAGTTGAAATTAGAGTACATGTATCTCTCAATCAGTGCTTTTTTGACTTGAGTCTGATTAGGAAGTTAGTTGAGCAGCAGCAGCCTAACATATTTTGCTGATGTGCAGGTCAAAATTTAGTACGGTATATATATTTTATTCTCGACCAGCATTAAACCATAACATAACGCTGACGTACGATTACGAACATTGGGTTTGATTTGCGAACTTCTTTCTTTTAAAGATGACAGTGGTATTTCCTCGTCGACCTGCTTTTTCTAGATACCACCTTGTTGTTCAAAGGGAGACAAGCATTTTTAAAGGAACTTACGTAGTTTATTCGTCACTTCTGTAGATTCCTGAAGCCCAGAAAAGGACTCCCTCAAGACTCAAGACTCAATGGCCAAGATATATTTTCTCAATAAATGCAAGTAAAAACTGTCAATATGTATACGTTTCCATGATGTGTAGTTTACATCTCGTAAAAGACACAGAGGGTGGAATGTAATATTTCCCGTTCTTGCATTTATGTTGTAAGGATGCGTCCTCCTAGCCGAGGCTAATCTGGTTGAAGACGGCACCTTAACGCTACCGTCACCATCATATTTACAGGAGGAAAAATAACCAAAGAAACAAAAACCGATACCAAGAAAAAAATGAAAGATAGGCAAATTTCAAGTGTAAAACGATGATTACAATAGATCATCAAAACCAATAAAAAATCAAGTAGAATGCGCCTCCTTGTTAGAGTACGTCAGAATGTGAGAGAAATCGGACAAGACAAACACGAGCCAACCCTTGAAAAGAAGGGGATACAAGAAAGATCCGGGCAGGAAGCTTTATATACCGTTACATGTTCAACCGGATGTTACTCAAACACTGCTCAGTCAAAGGAAAGAAGAATCGTACCTCAAGAAACTATTTCGTGCAAGCGCGCAGGTATGAACCTAATCAGAGACGTTAAATGAATGATGAAATGGCCAGCCTCACGTACGTTTCTTCCCTGCTAAAAGCTCGTCAGAGACCTTTGGTTGGAGTCTTAATAGACTAAGCAACTGCTTGGAGTTCCTAGTAAGAACTCGAAACCCCTGGAGACCTCGAGTGCACTGTCTCGCGAGAACATAAGCAATTGTGGCAAATACCGCGAACGCCATAGACAGCGAGTTTTTCTAAAAGAATCTTTTGATTTACCGTGTCAAAAGCTTTCTGTATATCCAAGAACAGACCACATCCATATTCTCCCTTGTCTAAAGCTTCCCCAACGCAAGTAATTAGGTTGACTTGTGCATGATTGGCTTAAAGATGCCCTCAGAATCTGAAGTGCAGTTTGCAAACAACATCAAAGGTTTCTAGATATTTATATAGTCTTGTGGGCATAGCCTTTTCAAGAACTTTACTTAGATTTGGAAGAAGAAAAATGGAGCGACCATTACTGCATAACTCTGTGGCACCAGACTTGAATACTGGAGTTACTTTCGACACTTTTGAGATACTGGAAAAAAACGCCTTGATTAAACACTGATTGATCATATGTGATATAGGAGCCGCCAGAATTGACGAGGCGATCTTCAAGAGGTTACTCATAATGCGAAAGAAACAAGAGATGACCTTGTTCAGTGAAAGTACATGATGCTCGTATTGCTGAGCAGGCACAATGCAGATTTCTCAAGCTTTATTAGCGGCGCTCGCATACCTGTATAAAACACAGACAACATGGTGAACGCAGTGAACTGTATCAGCGAATTTTATCAGCAAACATAGCTAAGCAGGTTCATGATGATGTTGCTAGTAGCGTGAATATTTTTACAAGAATGCAACTTTTTCGGCCAATGGGTGCGCAAATAAATTAGGAAATATACGCTAGGCTTGAGTTGCAGTGGAGATCCATGCTGGTTGGTGGAATTGACTACCATGTTGAGGCGCTTCCCGCGCTCAGGAATCACGGTCCATTTAAGCAAATTTTCCCGCGAAAACACTGTGGATTTTGCGGAACCAACATGTGCAAACACATGGCTTCAGCTAGTCGAAATAGGTTTGCTGGTCTAATCACGAACACTTTTCGTTCTAGTTTAGTACATAAATCCTTAAAATTTTTGACGATCATTATTTTTTGGAAGCAAGAATATGACTTGTTTTGACGATGTATGACGTGCATACATCTACTGCTGGTCTGTTTCTGGAGCGGCCGACTTCACTGCTTTTTATGCTGCCGTGTTTGTAACATCATTTTACAGGTTGAAGGTAGTTAGCTTTTGAAGATGTATTTCTTGACATTTTCGAAACTTACATTTTAATAGTAGTCTTAGTAGTCAAGTATTCTAAAATTTGTGTACGTGTGCGTGTGTGTGTGTATGTGTGTGTGTGTGTGTGTGTGTGTGTGTCTTAATTCAGCTACCTTGTTCTGAGCGA
This sequence comes from Craspedacusta sowerbii, assembly GCA_003687565.2. Taxonomy (NCBI): domain Eukaryota; kingdom Metazoa; phylum Cnidaria; class Hydrozoa; order Limnomedusae; family Olindiidae; genus Craspedacusta; species Craspedacusta sowerbii. The sequence continues at coordinate 9,108 of QQSS02199386.1, forward strand.
AGTTGGTTGCTGTGGATAATTTTATCTGTATTCATTAGACAGCACATGTTGCATTTACGCTCATTGTGAATAATCACGATGGTGTCCAGTGTCAATTGGATCCTGAGGAGGCAGTATCTTCCATCCATGGTGGATGCCTATGATTGTATGGACATGTTAAAGTTTGCTGCTTATGCTAAGTAGTTGCTTGCATATAGTTTTTAATAGCAATGTGTATGTAACCTGTAAGATCTTTTTTAAGACCTCGCTGCAATAACTAAAAACAATAACTGAAAATTATTTTTTCTTTCAAATTTGTGTTGTTAGTTAAATTTTAGGTAAGGTCTTTAAGCAATTGTCCAATAACAGTTTGCATTTGTATGTATGTTGTATGTGCTGTCTGGATTCGCTCTTAAGCTCTTTCACACATAGAAAAAACATGATAGATTGATAGGCATGTTGTCGATCTAGTCTGCTGTAGGCTCAGGAGATGTGGTTTTGTTAGTTCATTAGTAATCCAATAGAATGGTTTTAATTGCCAGACAGGGATATTTTTTCCAGCAAATTTAGGCTTGGGCAGTTGAATAGGGTTCATTTTTTTTAGTTTCATTCTGTTATGTAAGTCCCTTAGTCACCCTAGATGGTTTATTTTTTATTAGGTAATGTTAAATAAGGCTGCTCAATTAAGGCCAGTAACTACTGCTACTATTTTCAACACTGCATCAGTCCTCATTTGCTAGGCATATTCTTGTGCCAAGTCACCTCACCTTTGCTGTGTTTGCAGATGTGGGGATTTAGTTGTTGTAATTACTGCCTCACTCCTTAATTATGACCTGTGGGTATTTTACACCAATTCAACATTAGTTATTATTTGTTTCATGGCAAGATTTTTACAAATGTTTCGCTCATATGACACATAAAAAACAATTAACATAATCTTGATGTTGTCCCTAATTTTGTGCTCTTTGTGTTTTTCTTGAGTATCATTGTCTTTTACAGTGCATTTAATCCGATTAAAATGCATTGCTCTTCTTAAAAATGTTAGATTCTTTCCTTCTTTTAGTATCTGTTATAGATCGTTTGATAGACAAGTTTTCTTGCAGTAAAAATGATGAGTACTACATTCATGGAGAAATGGGGGTAAAGTAAATAAGATTAACTTATACATGCAATGCTTTTGCTATCCATAAAAAGTAAGCTTTGCAGAATTGTTTGAACCAGCCCTGTTTCAAAGCAATCCAGCATCCATTGTGCAACATAAATTCATGTATGAATGATTGCTTGTTGCAAAATAGGGTTGTGCTACTCCTGGTGTGCATGGCATTTTCACCATCCTCTTTTATATTTGTAGATGCCTTTGCCGCCATTTGTTGCTCGATTTAGTCCTGGTATGTACCACTTAGTTTTGTTTTTCCGATGTATTTGTTACATTTGTTTTCCTGCATTTTCCTTGGCTTCCTATCCTCATGTTTACTTCACCACCTTGAAGTGTTGTTTAGCTGTTTCTTTCATTTTCTACAGAGTGGCTATTGCAAACTTCACATAGCTTTCTGTCTTGCAGAAAACTTAATAAAATGCATCGTAATCTTTGTATTGAACCGGGTATTAGTGTTTTTCTTTGAGCCTTGGCCGCTCTCAAGAATTGCTCGTTTCTATTCTTGCACGTCCCAATTGATAGTCTCCATTTCTTATGTCTTTCCGTATGTTTGGGCTCTTGTAAGATTAAATTTGTATTTTCAAGGCCCAGGGCGGGTATGGGGTAAGTCAGTTGTGAATTAGTTTTTTCTGTTTTAAGTTCTTTTGGGTGGAAACCTCCTGAGCATCGCTGATGAAGATGGTCATGTTAAGTTGTTAGATACTCGAAAGCATGGCAATAGTTCCTTAGTGAAAGGTCAGTTTTAAGCTTGTTTTTCTGCAACCATGGTGTTAAAATTCCATCATTGTTCAAAATTGTTGCAAGAGTCAAGCTGTTCCTAGGAAAGTGATCATAGACTGGGTCTGCACTCTGATTAAGCCAGCCAGAATCAAATATATAATATATATATATATATATATATATATGTATCTATATATATATATGGAGTACCCTTCAGCATGTTATAAGTGTCTTCAGGCTGTTGGTATTTAGCTTTGTGGCTATTATATATTTCTTTGGCAGAGTGGTCCGCACATTCCAATGCTGTTTTTGATGTTGCATGGGTTGAGGATCAGCCGAAGTTGGTATGTTTATGTACGATATAAATGCAGGTTATGTGGATAAGCTCATAAAGTGATCCCCTCTTAAACTATTATATGTTGAAAAAATGCTTTTTAAAGGATCCAACGTGTTTGTGATCGAGCTTTTGTATGCTTATGCTTATCTAAGTTTATATTGCAAGTTTTTTGCTAAGACTGCATGGAAAGCCAGCACAAGATGCTGTTCGTTTTTAAGCACTTGTATGGCTTGCGCAAAGCTAACATAAACGTTTGTCGATATGCGTTATTGGTCAGTCTCTCCTAGCTTTTGCATCATTAGGCTACAGGAAACTATGTTCCAACTCGCTTATTGTTTTTACAGGTGACAGCCTCCGGAGATCAGACTGCTCGCCTTTGGGACGTCGAGAAAGCAGAAACGATTGGAATTTTTCGTGGGCATACTTGTAGCTTAAAATCTGTTGCTGTCCAACCACAAATTCCGAGTAGGTGCATTTCTATAGTTTATTTTATACGTCAAGTTTTATGTAGATAAGAATGTCTGTGCAGTGGGCAACGGCCTTGTGGCATGGAATCCGTGGAGCTAGCACGAAAATCGCCATTGTTCAACCTGAAGTCCGCTGAGTCAAGTCTGGTGGGTTACGTGGCGACGATTGTGAATGGATTGTGAATGGATTGCTCTTCTGAACATGGCGTGTTTTGTGGCGAGCACCATAAGCTGCCACGTGGCGTGACTCCATGACGTAACGAGTCCGAGCATAAGTTTCGTTAAAATCGCAAACAGAAATGTCTCTGTGAAGTATAAACTCTGAAAAAGTTTTCTTGGAAGTTTACGTATCCGATTCTTTCACGACGCGCATCTGGCGTTAGCATGTCAAGTATTGAGTTTGCTTGAGTGTTGCTATCTCAAAGTTACGACTTCTAGTTGTGTCTCTCTCTCTCTCTCTCTCTCTCTCTATCTCTCTCTCTCTCTCTCTCTCTCTCTCTATATATATATATATATATATATATAT
>QQSS02199408.1:0-25291 GCA_003687565.2 Craspedacusta sowerbii
TAGATAGATAGATAGATAGATAGATAGATAGATAGATAGATAGATAGATAGATAGATAGATAGATAGATAGATTTTTATGGTCTTTAGTTTATTTGTGTGTCAGTTTCTATAAAGAGAGCACGGAATGATTCCCAAGTTAATGAGTCCGGCAGTGACCGTTGCTTCAAAGAAATGAGCCATTGCTCTCTCAAGCTTTGAGGATCGGTCATAATTGGTATGTTGCATGTCCTAGTACAGTCCCCAGTTTCCTGGATGGCAAAATGAGTCAATGTCCAGCCAATGTACTTGATCTTAGTTATCGGAGCAGAATCCGCCATGCTTAGGGTGTGCTAGCTGGCAACATCTTCAGCGACTGCGTGTATGTGCCACCCGTATCTAGCTGTGCATCTGCAACTACTTCCTACAAGCCCTTGATCGCCTTTTGAGGTTGATTGAAGTCAGTCTATGCATGCGCTATCAATGTTTTTTGTTAATGTACTCTAAAGCTCTTTCCGTAATCAGGTTAGTGTTTTCGAACGCCACGAGTCATTGATCGCATCAAGAACGCTATTTCAAGGAAACCTGTATCTTATTGACCCCGGTAAGGGGAGACCATTTTCATGGGCATAAATGAGAAATTATCTGATGAAGATGACTCTCACACTTACTTGAAAAGTAATCGGCGCCAGTTGATGCGTTGCTGGCAGAAAGTAGCTGCTCAGGAATGCTGCGTCTTGACACATTCAGTTGCTCGCTTTCTTTAACAGAAATTAAACAATCGCCTTTACTCTCTGGGATATTGTGCACTATCAAGTTAGACGCTTCCATAGAATTACTAAAGCATTTATGCTGGTACAAAGATTTGCGTCAACGATAGAAGAAGATTTTGCATTCAGCGAATGTCGCCGCATTATGTAAGCCAGCAATCGCGATCATGACGTCAAATGACAGGAACTGACACTTAACTTCGAATGCAAGTATCCAACGTCGTAGAATGGCCGTATAATGAAAGAATCTCGCGCTGATTCTGTTAAACATACGTATTAAATGCTCCCTTAAAAGTAACAGTGAAATGAACTCTTTTCGCTAGATAAAATGGATCCTTATAATGCCACCATTCTGGTAGGAGGAGTCAGAACATTTACCTGGCCGCTAAAGATTACGAAAAGTTGCAAACTACCTCCTTAATCTCCAAACAGCTCTAAAAAGAGTTGACATTACAAAAAAATATCTTAGAGGAACTTGCCATGCTCGGTGATCTCTAATATTAACAGCAACAGTTACGTAGTCACCGTTTAACGATGACACAGCCATTTGGTAAATGGTGGTACTGGCATCTCTAAACGGTGGGACAGGCTTAGGCAAATGGTGGCACGGGCATTTTTAATCATGGTGCTGGAATCAACAGACGGCGGTACTGGAATTGGCACATGATGGCTGACATTGGTATATGGTGGCGCCCTTAGGAAAGTGGTCTCATTGGGCATTCCCACAAGGTTGCAAAACGAAATCAACGCTTTAGAGAGTAATAAAAGGAGAAACAACAACAACAACAACAAGAACAATCTCTTTTCCGAAAAGTGCGTATAAAAATTTTTACGAGGAAGTTATGAAAATACGTCACATAATTGGAAGGAAGGCTCTTCTTAGCAAAGCTAATCAGAATTGAAGAGCCCCCTTGTTTTTTGTTCCTGAGAGAAGTATGCGTAATAAAATTTTAATAAAAATTAAAAAACGTTAAGCACAACCTCCTTCTACAGCTTCGGTCATAGTTTATGACAAATGTGGGTCAAGCCGTTTGACAAAGAAAAAATCGGTAAGTCACCATTTTCCAATCGCACATGAACGGACATCTGTGTAGTTCTATTAGATTCTCGAGCTTAAGAATTTGCAATTTAGCAAATAGATTTGATGTCGGAGCATGATAGTCAGAGGAAGTGATTATTCTAATCGTCTGTTTTTGTATACGGTATAGTCTGTGTAGGACGGTTTTACTAGCGAAACCCCATAACTATTCCGCTCAGTTTCTTAGAGAGTTCTGTGATATGAGGCTTCCAAGTCAGAGATTCGTCAATCAAGACCCCTAGATACTTTACCTGGTTGGACAAAAATAATTTTGAGCCTCCAAGGACAATTGTGAATCGGAAGTCAGGTTTTTTGCTTGGTGGCTTGAAAAGTACAAGTTCAGTTTTTTTGGCTTTCGGTGTAAGCCGATTCGCAGATAGCCAGTCGAGAAGACTTTCTAGGTCTTTAGGTAAGGACTTGTGTATTACCTTTAATGACGAGTGACATAGTAGGACATTGGTGTCATCAGCGAAGTAGTGAGCTGTCGAGTTTGATAGGCTATGTCGTAAGTCATTGATGTAGATTAGGAAGACCAATGGTGCTAGCACGGAGCCTTGGGGAACTCCATAACATACGTCATAGGTCTCTGAGTCAGCAGAGTCAATCGTCACAAATTGGGTAAAAATCAAGCGAACCAACCATTTGCAGAGCTCGACTACCATAGTTTTCAAGTTTTTTAAGTAATATTTTATGATTGACAGTATCAAATACCTTCTGCAAATCAAGAAATACCCGCATACAAACTTATTTTTGTCTAGATTGGACTTAATGAGCTCAACAAGACTAGCAAGTGCGTGACTGGTAGAATTCTTTTACGAAAACCTAACTGTAGCTCATATATTAGATTATATTTTTCTAAGTAAGAGTACAAGCAATCGTGCATTACCTTTTCAAATAGTTACTTATGTTGGAGATCAGTGCAATAGGACGGTAATTTAGGCCCTGACGCTTTAGACATTGCAAGATGGTCAATGATCTTAAATATTTCAGTAGCAGGCGTGTCGGAATCGTGCATGCTATGACAGATATTGGACTTTAAGTAATATTTAAAGTCGTGCTTTGCAGCTTGTGTATTGCGATCAAGCGACTTGGCAACAGAAGAGAAGTATTCGTTAAATGCAGTCGCGATGTCCTTTGGAGGAACTGCATCCTTTTGATGTTGCGGTGCTGGGTGTGATACATGCAGGTTGCTTGGAAGTTTTGATAATGGACTTTACACCATCCCATATCTTATTTATGCTGTTACTATTTTCATCAAAGTAATCACGAAAGTGTAATACTTTGCAATTAGGTTACGATACACAATAGGTTACACAATTAGGTTACGATAATTTTTAGAAAGCGGAAGTTTTTCTTTTTTAAGTCTTGGTTCTTCGCTTTCAGGAATTTCCTGTAGATAGAATCCCTTTTATTGATCAACACCAACAACCCCCGAGTAATCCAAGGCTTCTCTTGCAACATTACTTCTTTAAGAGTAAGACGACGCACAGGAGCCATAACATTAAGGATGTCCGTAATGGCTGTTAGAAAGTTTTTCATTGAGGTATCAATATATTGATCAGTTGAAGATGCCCAATCGACTCTTGTAATTTCTTCCAGGAATTTGTTTTCTCTCAAGTTTTTGTATGATCGACCGAACTTGGTAGGGTGGGCTTTTCCCCTTTTTAAATTGTAGTCGCTAAAGATCGAGAATTGCGGAAAATGATCTGATATTTTACTAATGATGTTTCTACTAATTGAGCTGTATTTAAGATTATTAGTTAAAACATTGTCAATAAGTGTGTGAGAGCGTTAAGTCACTCGAATAGGTTGCAGAATTAGTGGCTGGAAGAATTTACAACTCATCGCGTCATAAAATTTGCATGTTTCGATATTATTTTCATAATTAGTAAGGTTAATATTAAAATCACCCATTAGATTAACAAAGTTATTGTCCTCGTTTAGCAAAGTTCATAAAATCCTGTATATGCATATCTGGATGTTTATAGATACACCCGCAAACAATATTTTTCCTATTCTTTTGTTCGATTTCGATAAAGACTGCTTCAGCTTCATTCTTAGATTGAAAGCATAGATCATAGCGTATTTTTGTAGACTTGGAGAGGGAATTATGAATATAAATGCCAACAACTCCGGCTTTCGTTAGCGTTTTTATGTCTACGAAGGTGTAGTTTGATAATTCAATACAACTTGTGATTCCCATAATTTCTGTTAAGCGCGTTTCGGAAATCGAAATTACTGGAATCTTATATTTCACTAATGGGAGTAATGTTGTCAATTCATCTAGATGCTTTGTTATAGATGCTATGTTTAGGTGCAGGAACCCTAGTGATGTTTCTTGTTGGATGTGCAATTTATTAAGCTCATCGATGTCATAATATATGGAGCTCTTAGTGCAATTCGATAGCTCATCGAAGCTGACAGTTTGTCCAGGCATCTTGTCCAATAAAGTTTTTACACGAAAGGATGGTGTAAGTTCCATGTTAAGGTTGTTAATTTTATCATTGGATTTCGATAATAAGTGTATGAAGGAATTGCTTGCACATGACGCGAAAGGAAGTTCTTTTGCAAGACAGGAAGGACACTTCCATTTCTTGGTTGTGTTGTATTCACTAGCTAGAGTATTACTGCATTTTTGATAAATGTATCAACAGCAATCAGAACAAGTGATCGCTTTTAAGTGATCAGGTATAAAACGACCGCCAGACCTACATTTGTCTTTACTTTTACAAGGCATGTTTAACAATAAGCTGAAGCTATAGCGATTAATAACATAATTACTATAAAAAAAAACAAGAAAAACGTCGATAGGCAAGCAAAAACCAAACTAGCTAATACTAGACTAAGCCGATTATATGGTAAGGCCACAAGGAATGCAATTTCACAGATTTTTAATGACTATTAAAGCACGCACAGTATTACAACACTGGCATCTTTAACTTTGATCTCAGCCTGAAACTACTCATAATTTCGGACAGTTCTTCTAGCGCGTCTCTTTCATGCGTATTTCAGGGCCCTCGCATAAGCAAGAGTCGAATTCGCGACCTACATTTGTAAGGAGAACAAGGGCGCGATTTCAGATAAATATTTTCGATGCAAGAGTGATGAGGATTTCAAAACCTTACCTATACCTCGGAGATACATTTTAAAGGCAAGATGATATTTCACGTTTGTTATTGCTTTTTTCAACGGCGCGTCAGTCATTGAAAACTGAGATGTAGAAACAAACGCCCTCAAAACAAAGCCCGGTGGGACAAGCTCACTCGAAAAAACATTGCCTTTCATCAGATTCTTCAGAATCGTTTACACGAGCAAAATAAATAAGAAGCAAGGCATAATCCATTCGACCGGCAACTACCACTCAACATAATTCGAAAAGTCTGTCACCCAACCTAAATAACATATCAATAAATAAGAAGCAAGGCATAATCCATTCGACCGACAACTACCACTCAAAATAATTCGAAAAGTCTCTGTCACCCAACCTAAATAACATATCAATAAATACTTTCCGAAGGAACCACAACCATAACACACCTTGCAGGTTCACCAGCAACATATCAACAGCTTCATTCATTGGCATGCCGAGAGTAGCATTACAAAGCAAGGCAAAGTGCATTCGATCTGCAACAATATCAAGCTGCTATGAACAAAGACGTAAGCATCGACCACTAATTCAGCCAACCAGCAGACCGTAATAACAAATTATTAGGTCGGATGCAACTTATTTATGCAAAATCGCAAGCAGAGCCTAATTCCAATTATGCATATAAGTAATGTTTTTTTCCATCGACAGCGCTTACCGACAACCCATCGCAGCAATTGCAAAAAAAAAAAAAAAAAAATCCCGAATTAAAATGAAGCAGCGTTAAAAAGATCCGGTTGCCAGTAAACTCACGCTTGTCATCATTATACAATACTGGAGAAGCAAGTCTTGGGCATGACGACCACTTTCCCAGGTCAATGTTGCACGAATCAATGATACGGAGCATTGAGCACTCGTGTGCTGCGCTGACGGGTACAAAGACTTCAACAGGATTCGTATGGTTTCTTCAGGTTTATTTGCCCAAAAGGTAATGAAAGCCAAGCCTTCCGACGCTTACAGCGATGCGTCATTCATACGTTCACACACAAACACACACACACACACACACACACACTTACTAATACGCATACAGTGAATTGCGGGATTCACATAGTTTGAATTCAAGAAGATTGAAAAATCTTTCCCACACAAGACCTGACCCCTAAAGACGCTCCACATTTCCAGCTAACCAAAAATTTAAAACAGGTCTGTATCGAAGCAGATCATCAGAATAAGAAAATCTTATTAAAAAAATTATGTGAATGCGAAGATTCAATCGATCGCATTTCTAGTCTACTGAAAAGTATCTGACGGGCTTGCCAATCACGGTACGCTGTCGCATGACGAATGCCGAGAATGAGGACACGCAGTTGCCTATAAACACGTCTGCTTTCGTAAGAATGGCAATATCCACTAAAGGATCGTCGAACTCATCAACGCTCGGTCGCTTGTAGACTTTAACCTACGAAGAGAGGAATTCATCACAGTGATAAATCAGAGCAAGAAAAGCAGCGACAACAAACGCGTTCTCATCACAACACATCGAACGAGATAAATGAAAGCCCAACACGGACTGCATCCCGTTGCAGCCTAAACTTGCAAACAGTAGTTACAGAACCAACTCCAGCAGAACCCAGGCGCCTACCTCAAGCTCCCTCAGATGATTTTCAAACTGAAATATCATGGGGTCATTATCAGTGGAGACAAAGAGCGCATGCGCTTGCTCTTTGATAAGGGTTCTCTTCACCAAGTCTAGCACGGTTGCTTCCGGTGGGTTGCACATGTCATACGATAGCGGCCTTTCTTGCCAATAACCCGTGCACTGATACGATGCAAAGAAGCTCTTCATGCCTTCTTTAACATGATCACACGCCCGCACCTACGACGATAAAAACAATTGAAACATGCCACAATAAGGATACTAAGAAACATGTGGCGCTAGTCTGATGCGTACACGAACAACACCTCAAACCGCCAGAAGCAATGGAAGACTGAACTGCTGCGCAGCCAGATAAATACGCAGCAAAAAGAGCATTTGCCTTAAATGCATAATGCAGACTATGTCACAATACTTGCTTTGTAATCTAGAACAGTTTCTCAGCATTTTATGATCGAACCTTCAAGGAAACGCTGCTATTCAAACGCTAAGACCAACAACACGCTGTAACATCAAATCCGTTTCAAGAAATCTGCAACGGCAATATAAACGCAGTAACGGACTAACTGTCACTTTCGCTGCAACTTTAAAACAAATCCATTAAAATTTAAAATTAGAAGAACCAGTTCAAGCATTGCAACAACAGTTCAAAACTTACCATATCAAATCCATTTCGTAAGTGAATGGCAATAAATTTCTTGCTCTTAATAGTTCGAGAAATATAATCGACAGCAAGTTTCTCTATGTGGCTTGAGAAATGAATATACTCGTGTAGGCCATGGTCACGTTGCTGCGAAGGAAAGCTGCCCGGAACACCAGCAAATGCCAAGACTGGGAAGCGATCTGCAGGAAACCTTTTGAAAATAAGAAATAAAGCGTCAACGTAAATTTCATAGCACTGGCGGGAAAACGTGAGCGCAAAGTCGTAAGATCAATAACTTTTATTAGCTATTAAACCTTTTTCAAAATTCTACCAAAAGAAAACACTTTCAAACAGGACGCATGCTCCGTAAAAGAGCGACGAGTGACTCGTAAAAGAGCGACGGACACGATCCGATGCCCGATGGTAATATTGCGTCGACCAAGTTGACTATGAGTCATGCTTAAATTGATCCTATCAAGTAGATAACCGTAAACTTCCGCTACTGCTCGTGTCACAAAAGCCGCTAAAACGCAAACACGCTAAAACTCAAATGGACAGAAAAGTAACGTACGTGTTCTGCCACAGGGAGGCATGTTTGGGGTCAGCATCATACAGCATGTTCGAGTGATTCTGGTGTGAGTCGAATTCAACATGAAAATGATCCCAGAAGGGTCCAAATGGACTGCCTTCCTTCATGGCACAATGATCCTTCGCCCTCATCGAGTAACAAAACCCTAAACACATGGAGATGCAATAATGCCATCGCAACATCCAGCATATTTTAAAGTCAAAGCTCATCCATCAACCGTTAATTTTAGTAGATAGAGAAACAGTCCATATATGACAAATCGCTCGGAAAGAATAAAGGCCAATAAATATGACATCAGCGACAGTTGTACTGAATCGATGCATCCTCAAGAGAGACCGATACATTGCATTACAAAAAGGGTAGAAAATAAAGTATCACTGCATTTAAAATAATAAGCGCCTCTCTGATAAGGAAGGAATCAGTGCATCACCGGCAGGGAAGGAATAAGCACCGCAAATGAAACACGCTGCGCATCAGCAATACGGAAAGCACAAGGACATCGTCGAAGAAAGTGCGTAATGGAAGGAATCAGTGCACAAGCAAATAGGCATCGGAAAGCGGAGTAATCTGGCATATGCGGCATAATGGAAACATTGAAAATAAAATAATTAAAGTATAAGTTAAATAAAATAAAAAAGCAGTAACAGAAAGTGCATTAGTCCGGTCTGCATGAAACTGCGATTAAAAAAACATATAAGAGAGCAGGGGAATTTGAATAAGAGTAAACTACAGCGAGCTCGTTGCACACACCTATTCGCTTTCCAGGAGGCCACACGACTGGAGCTAACTTTTCCATGAACATCTCCATCGTCATTACTCGATGATAAGCTGTCAGAGGCTCAACCCTGAACCATTCGTCAAACGGAATTGTGGCCTGAAAGATTCAAGGCAATACTATATTATATGGTATACCCGAACAAAAAAAAAACGCATATCCATACATCTGCAAGGACTCCAGAAGGAATATAGCATACTATAAAGATAAAGAAACTCTCTGCCCATGTTGATCAAGCTTGAATGCCAATTAGTTAGATAATAATTACTCAAAAAGAAAAGAACTACACCGTACGACTCGCATTGAATTTAAATAAGGTTAAAAACCACCCACGCTTACGTGCCTACACGTACACACGGACACATAAAACAATTATCAATCTCACATGCATACACATCCGCACATCAAAAAATAGAGATATTAAATAACGCGCACGTACTGAAGGACAACTTCACACACAAGCACACAATAAATACAGTCACGCAAATAACCACCGAGAGAGGCAGAACATAAACACTCGCATTTACGTTCTTAAGCACAAAAATGCCACCACCACAACCGCCGCCACCACCACAACCGCCGCCACCACCACAACCGCCGCCACCACCACCACCACCAAAATCGATTAAACAAGATCGTCGTACAAGAACCAAGAAGCCAAAACTTGCAAGGCCTACGTTACTACTAAAGTGTTCCAAATGGTCGAATTACAAGGCAAGATCTCATTCTTTCCTTATCTGCCCGTTACGTATCCTCAGAGAAGATGGCAAATAAGATCTCGACGAATCGAATTGGTGTACACATTCGCGACCAGAAAGTCAAAACATCTGTTAATGATGACACAACATATTCTCCAAGACTCAAGAACACCTACAGCAACCGGTGCAAAGAATCATAGAATGGGAGTACGAAACTAGGTTCTTGCTAAACAAGACATAACAACGAAGGCACATTTCAATATAAAACTAGAGCACAACGGGATTGTGTGAATTAAGTAAAAATCGTTGGATCACTCGCCCTGAAGCGTTGAAACAAAACCTTGCTAAACGAAACAAAATGACAATGGAAAGACAAGAACGTCTGGCAAAGGAAAGACACGGACCAAATACAAACTGGCGTGTCCCATCGTGTTTCGTGTAACCATGCAAGGCTGCGAAAGCTTGACCCTAAGAAAAACAGACATGGAAAATCCGCTCGTTTGAGCCGCGGTGCAGCCGATGTCTCTCGCGCATGGGATGCAACGTGCCATGAAATAGGCAGTGTATCGCGTGAGACCGCTGCTGGAACGCAAAAGACTCAGTTGAGACCGGGATCAAGATGAGATCAGACTCAATATAATTCAAAATTTTTATATAGGTTTTTTACCTTGATTTTTCATAAACTATACACTTACAATTAAAATCTAAAGGACGAGATGATCAACACATACGCAACGTTATATCTAATTAAATCTACTCGAACGCAATATTATAAAACAATTTCAAATAAGGTACAGATTATAGCCTAAACGCGCCCAGCAGTCACACAAGGAAATTAAAACTACCAATCCATACTCACAGAAAGACATTGGTAAACACATCTCGCGGTAGGCGAAAGTTTCAGAAGCAGAAATTGATACCGATCGTTAACGACCCTTCGACATCCATCAGCAGAATATTTTTTTCTCGAGAACAGAACATAAAAACGAGAACGACAGAAAGAGAACGAAAAGGTGTAAGAAGGACTAGCGTAAAACGTAGAGCGAAGTAAACATATACATACTGCTCTTCCTGGGTTCGATATTGGATAAACAACCCAAGGCGGGAGCACCAGCGTTCTGTTTACAGCCTTAGAAAAGGCCAACGCACCAATGAATTGCTCTGCCTGGTTGCCAAACCTTCCTAAAGAGGCAGAGAATTAAACAAACACCAAGAAAATCTACAAGCACAAATTCAAGCTCGAGAATCAAGAAATACTAGCACAGAATGCTATCTAGAAAAATGGTCTCTACATACAAGTACCTACCGGTATAAAACAAAACCCTGACTACCAGTTCAAGATCCACAATAAATGACACTACTTAAAATTTTAGAAGTGCGGTTAGAAAGCCAGCAAAACGTTTATAACTGAAAACTGCGCAAACTAATAACCTTTAGCGCAAATCACTGGAAATATTAATGTGCAACAGCATTTTGCCACTTTGCGACCGAAACGGGGAACGCACTAGTAAATAATAATCAATACACGAAACTGCCTGTCAGACACAAACCCAATCTCTTTGCAAAAAACTCCTACGCCTAAAGGTGATGCCTGTAACTTGCTGCTTGCTATTTACAAATGAATACGGATTAATTTCAAAATGCAACCGGTATAAGACTCTCCCCTGAAATTCAAATACTGTCAGCCACAACAGGACGCGCACGAGAATATCGCCAACATCCAAATATCGAGCGAATAAATACACCAGGTGACCTATGTTGAAAGCGTCAAAATCTTCCACATGTAGTTACGAAAGAAATACTAGGATGAAACTTTTTCGAATTCGAATGGCAGTAAACAACCCTCATTACTTGCCGAATTATACAGCAATCATAAATTTTCAATAGAGACGTATTTAGAATAATACGAATTTTTCTAAAGTAATTACATCGACTTAAGTTTGCAATTATTTAGACATAACTTAGCGGTCTCTCATTATTCTGCCGTACTTCGAATTTTTCTGACCATTCCACAATGCAGCGGCAGATGAATAGGAGGTGAGCCACGTACATCTAATCAAACGCAACAACGCTGATGCTAAGCAACTGCTGTTACCATCAAGGCTAGATGTAATTATCTTATTATATAAATGTGTAGCCCTTGCTGATAGGAATTCGTACATTTGTTGTGACTACGTTGCATATGTTTTAAGATATTAAAATATAAAAGCTAGCGTACAATTTAGCTTTTGCAAAACGAAACCCAGATTACGATTTCTGTGAGCGTATTAACTGTCATCAAACCAGATTGCAATTAATCTCTCAACCAAGGACTTCCCTACAAATGCACTTTTTGAAAGCATAAGGATTCTGATAATTCTAACTAAAAACAAAAAAAAAAAACGAAACGGCATCAAGCAGAACGAGCCCAGCGCAGCATTTGAAAAAGCCCTAAGAAAATAGTAACTAGCGAATTCTCGTCAACTAAATGTTGGAATATGGAAAATAAATTTTCGTATTACTACTGCACATACGAGCACGACATTAACAAATATGAAAGCACACTACCAAATACTATTAAGGTGACCGACTATCATTTGCTTGCAAACTGTTGCAAAGCTATCTACCAAACGGTCGCGTTAGAGCAATGCGCCCATATTCCAAGCCACTTCTGGAGACGATTTGAAGACGGGCATTTCTAAAAAATCGTGACAAAGTCATTGTCCCGTATGCGGGCAATATGAAATAAGGGCGATTCTAAAGGATTGACGTAGCAATTTTATTAAGGGACTTTTGCAGAAGATATGAAGACCGGCGATTCTAAATGGTCTAAGTAGTAATCTTATGAAGCCACTTCAGCGAAATTTTGAGCACGACCACTCGATATTATAACAGCGACTTAGACGTGCAACACGAGAAACATGTCGAGAAAAGCACGCGTGCTACTAGCGCATAAGTAACAGTAAGAGCATACGAATTAGACGGCAAGAAGAAAATACCATAAAACTTCCATACCAAGAACATGCAGTGTTTATAAGGATAGCAAGCTTGAACAAGCAACGATGCAAAATACCTACCCATGCATGGGCAATATAAAATATATCCACTTTGATCAACGGTAAGCAGACGCTTTTCAGATTCCGAATCGTGAACACTGGGTGATTCCGCATATTTACTGCCATTGACACTTTCTCGCACAGTGGCGAACAGCAAAGCCTCAAGCAGAAGCTTTAATAAGCCGCAAGCAAGACGACTCTTCCTCATCGTGGGAAGGCTGGAAATCATTAGTATGAACAACGAAATGCCTTACTACAGCACAAACGAGTACCATTAAGAACAAACAAATCTGTTTAAAAAATGAAAAAATAAAATATCTAATTCCAAGGCAGGCATAATTTGATATACATTCGCACAAACCAAGGCTTTCAAATTTATCAATGCTGACGGTCATGGACGGCGATTAGCTATTATCTGGCGCTGAATCCATATTAGGATCCACCATACCACCTGCCTTGAAATCACGTGAACATCCTGCGTCTAAAAAGTTGCATCTGCACTTCCTCTTCTAAAACCATAGTGCATGACATTGATAAACACGATTCTTCCTATCTTCTTTCAACACACAATGACTCAGCTTGAGCTTTCGCTACGAACCACATTCTACCGCATCCCGTTTCCTATTCTAAACAATCATCATCCATCTCTTCCGAATCATTCGTGGTTTGCCTTCTAGCACATCCGAGTTGAAGCAGCCAGCAGCCTTGTCTATCTGGCCCTAGTTACGCCATAATAATCACTTACTTCAGCATTATAGACAATCCTCCTTTTCTACATCAATACTTATCATTTAATAAGTTTTCAAAGTAAACATTTTATCTTTCTTTCACATCAGCATCATATGCTAGAATTATGGGAACCCAAGCTTTAACACAGCTCGTTTAAGCAAGATCACATTTCGTCCAAATAATGTGATTCACAACTCTGCGCTTTTTACCTTTCCTCCCCACCGTGGTCTTGCGTACGTTGTCCATTTCTATGTAAGAGTTCCTCCATACTATACACAACTTTGATCTAGCTAACCTAAAACGTTGATATCCCCTGTTTTCACCACCATGATTTTCTGTGTCGCGGATGAAGCTTAATTTTTAACACAAACCTCGTCAGCCACTTCCAGCACGCACTCCTAAACGTCTTTCACATGCTCTCCATATCTTAATCATCGCTCAAAGAAGACACTTTGCTTAGAAGTGTGACAAGAACCTACGTATCTCGGATCTTTGCAGGCCAGGATTTGTCCCACCGCCATATTACTGACCAAAGGTTTCCCTTCTTGAGTTATTAACACACAAACCCCTAGCTTTAGTGAGCCATACACACAGTCAAATCTGCACAAACACATCAAATCCATGGCATCTGCATAATCCAGTGAAACACTGATTCAATATTACCGAAGGATTTCATAATAAGTCTCATCAACACTACCGCATGCATTAACAAGTCTCACACCTACTACACCACGTCTCCACTTTCCTGCAACTAGTAAAAACTGTAACTCCCTCTTCGCACCAACCAAAGTAACACTGACCCAATTTTGTTCATCACCACACCTGATGGTCCTTGCACGCTTACACTTCCAAGGGGACTCCCACACACAGAAACTCAACCTCTTCAATGCCACCCTTTCCAGCAGTTCACCTTTCCTCAACTTCATAGTGCCACATTTTACTTTCCCCCACTCTCAGTCTGCCTCCTCACCAGAAGTTTTTTAGGATTGCCGACTGGTGCCACCACACGTTGGCCATGATAAATACACAGCCGTGTTCTTTTAAGGGTGCAGGATTGTGAGAACAGCTCATCAATCAAACGACTTGCATGATCCCAGCTATCAACTGCAATAGCTTCAATGTAGGCAAGAAATCTCATCGATAATATGCAGTTATCCAGTTAGTTGAAACTAATTCTTTGAAATTGTAGTTATTTTCTATATTCCAAGAGATTGCCGTCAGAAAGATTTGATGCTATGCCAGAAATGATACACTTCTTATCTGCTGGGGTGCACCTGCAAACAAGTCTTTCAGGCAAAATGCTAATAATTTGGTCAAGCCAACAAAGACAGGACTAACACAAGCATTTGGAGATTGTAGGCAGGCTGTAGCACGGTGACCGGATTTCTTCTGGAATTTCAGATGATGGTTTAAAAAAGATGAGAAACGGAATAACTAAGGATTAGCAATCAACTTCCATACATGAGAAACCAAACGATAGAAAGCAACCCTTTTGGTAACCCCAAAGTCAGTTCCCTCCTATACATTTAATGCTACCAAAAAGCCAAGATTCTAAAATGACATTTCCAACACTTTTGCGTCTCTTCATGAAGTTAAAAAATGTAATCTATCGCTCAGTGTGCCAACAACATGGACAACAAGTATGTTTGCCCCACAGGCTTGATTTGGAAGTCACCGCCCCACACAACACCTGCTAGCAGGTTCAGTATATTTTCCACAGAAGCCTAGCTCTCTTGGACAACAGCAAGTCTTCAGCTAAGACACAGCAAAGTGCAAGATTACCAAACAAAATAAAAAAAAAATGATGCTCTCATGGGAGAAATCTTTGATTTGACTTCGACCTGTGCAGTAGAACAGATGGGTTAATAGTAGAAAGACCTGTTGCCGTAACAACATGCTATGGCCAGCTCAAACAAAAGCAGAATTCATGTGATAGATCCCCAGAATACACCAAATCTGGGGTTATTGGAAAACCTAGCCTTGTGGCTCAACCTTGCATTACAACCATTCCACAATCCTAGGCTACTATTCTGCAAGCCCATCAATGCAAAGAAAGAGAAAGCTTTGTCATATTATTTAAGAAAAAAACCTCTAATCCTAGCAACAAAAGCAAAGCTGGAATCATGTTTTGGATTGCCAATCTGGGTGGAGCACCTAATAACATAGTCTGGCTTTGCGCCTATACAAGTTGCATCTGTACTAGATCGCTATATCTTCTGCTTTGCATTAGCAGCTCAGAGCTCCCATACTTGTTGCCAATGACTACAATTTTGAGCTGCAGATACAGGTTATGATACAATGAAAATATCATATCAAGAGCTTAAATCACATATAACATTTAAAACACCTGCACCATAGCGCTCCTCTTCTTTACAATCAGCAAGAAAATAAATAAGAATGTAAATGAATAAACAATAGGACTTTTCTAGCAAAATTTTTTCAGCAAACTTCAGTAAATTATAAGATACGTCTGATGGATGAATGAACCTTAGCCTTGCAAACATAACACAAGCTAGCAAGACAAAGGCAATCACCTAATATACAAGTCGTGAGCATAGTATCACAGGCATAATTGAAAGGTATTAACTGGGTTTCCTCAGCAATGTTGTCTGCAGTGTTGCTTTCTCAGAGAAGCTCCATAGCACATTTTGGTCAGAAAATGCAGTAAACATTGTGTTAAAGGTCCTTGATGCTCTGATATAAATGGAATTTACAGAGACATCATTTTAATAGGGTGGGATAAATGGGTTCTGCTTCAAACCCCCTTCGTAGATAAAGCTACCAAAATGACTTTGTTTCAGTATTCTTAAGAGATTGCCAGCTGGGCCATACCCAAGGAATTCAAGGAAACATCAAGGCCATGCTTTAAATTGCTATTTTAGAATCATAATTACTTTGAGACAATATCCATATGAAACTCTAAGCACATCATTTAATGGTTGCAGTGTGTGGTGGCCTGCATCCAGCAACATTGCCTATTAAAGTTGAGAAGCAGTGTCGCCTTACCCTAAGGGCCATTGCAAGGAAATAGGGATCCTACCACAGTGCTACATCACTTGCTATTCAAGAAAACATTGATTCACACTATCATTCAGAACCACAGTGAACTTAGTTGAACTCACAATATTTCCTGCAGAATAAGAACTGGCTAAAAGCTTATGAAGAGGCATGGTCTAGTATATAGACTGAAGAAAGACTCTCAGCCTACATGCTCAAGTTACACACCATACAACAATACCATGCAAGTTTTATTTGTACCAGGATGAGCCTTCAAGAAAATAACTATGGTACATCTTATTTTAACGAAAATCATGATTGACTCAGACCCTTGTAGTCACAATGCTTGACAACTCATCAAGCATTGACAAGTGTGTCTTCTCACTCATGCTTAGAACTTTTGGTAGCCGATGGGAGGCACTTCACAAAACTTTTTGAAAAAATATTTTACTACCAGCAGCAGCAGTAGCATGGCCAGTTCATAACAAAACTTAGTTCCGAAAGCTCGAGGGACATCCGATTGAGACACATGCCGGTAAGAACTAAATGCAATCATACAAAAATCTCGCGTAGCAATAAATAGATTACCAACCAGGAATGTAGTTATTGGATGTGGTTAGCATACGAAGACACGACGCTCTATGGGCTAACGATTGTTTCCTCGTTGTAAACACTGCAATCCCTATGCAGCATACCAACAGGGGAAAATGAGAGTTGATGTAGTCAATAAGATTAAATAAAACAATAAAGTATCACACGAGGGTCATTCAAAGCACATAGACTGAGCTGAATTGACACGCCGACAATCGAATCAAGCTTCGACGTGGCCGATTTTCAGGCGGCAAGGCTCTTGGAAGGAAATAATTCAAACTTGACGTGACGTCACAGGCCTTGCTTTGAGCCTCTATGGCACACGTCGTTCGCTAACGAGCCGACTGTAATAGATATAGAGTATGTAAACTAAATCTTTTTGTAATGAAGGTTATTGCATTAATTTCAATCAATAGACTATCATTTCAATTAGAACACACAAATTAGAATTATGTAAGCCTCGGGGCAGCCGCACGCATTCTGATCCTAAAACGGTTGTCTGACGGTCCTAGCCAATGGACTAGGTAACGCAAAGGTCAGTGTCTGTAGCAAAAAAAGTCCAAATTGATATTGCATTGGATAAAATAATTGCGACCGATTTCCAGCCACTTTCAATCGTGGAAGATTGAGGCTTCAAGGGCCATTGTAAAAGTCTGAATTCTGTGTAGACGATTCCAAACAGGAAAGTAATTCTACATCACTTGTATGAGAGCAAAGGGCTTCAGTGCCGGGCAAAGTCCATGAGCATCAAGAATGATCACTAATTCTTTATCGGAAACATGTCACTTCATAGAAGATTTTTCGATGTCTGGCTGCTTTTTAGACTGCTTGGCAAACAACTTGGCAAAAAAAACTGTTTAGAGTGGCAAAAGAGTGATAAGCAGATGGCAAAATGGCTGGCTGTGTTACTGACAATGAAGCTAACATAACCAAACCTGAAAATTTTAAAGTAGACTCATCATCCATGTCTTGCCTATACAATAAATCTTTCTTTCTTTCTTTCACATTAATTTATGCTCGGTAATGAAAAAATTAACCTATCAAAATGAAAAACATAGTCTAGCTCATAAATACAAGAGCTAACTTAACCGAGAAAAATTTTAAAGGAAAAAGCATCCAATATCTAAGTTTGTAATAGCCAGAAATATAAAAGGTGAGCCCTACTAAACCGAGAAAGATCCGCTCAATACTATTCGATAAGTCTTCAAATATAAAACTTTTGCTCACATACGTTACAAACCCATTTGAAGCCATCCCAATTTTTGAAATTTAACTTGAAATTCGTTCACACTTTTACTTAACATGGTCTGAAAGTGCGTTCCAAACCCTTGGGTCTAGAGTACTTACACTTTGTGAAACAAAATTAACTTGGTTTGGATTCGGGACGGCATAGTTTAGGGATATCTGGGCGAATGCCTGTTTTTAGGCATTAATAAAATTTCTTTCATATGCACTGAATACATATTGTTGATCGTTATAAAGACTTTTTAGCATAATATGCTTTGCCGTCAAACTTCAATTGTACATTTATGGGAGATTGCAAGTAGGTGATTGTGTGTGTGGCTGCGTAATTGTTGTATACGAAGCGAGGGCTCGTTCTTGTAGTTTTTCTCAGGAACAGCACATACTCGGAAAACAAACACTTTAGCTGCCACACTGAGCTTACTAGACGATAGGTTTAGGAGAAAACATCAGTGTGATAACAAAGAGTAACCTTTTCAAATGAGTTCACAATTATCAGAAGCCAACCGACTCCGTACAGAAAATCACTGCCAATTTGAATTTTCTAAAGGTCTGGTTACAAGAGCTGATAACTATTTCAATGAATTGTATTCGCCGAAATGCTGCTTATTCGTGCGTCAGGGTCTTAGGGTTACATACAAATGTTTAATGGTATTCCTTTTTTAAGAATAAACCCCTGCATATTGCAAGGAGTTGTGATGTTCTGTGCATATATTTCATTAAATTATGTAGTTAGCAGCGTTTCAAAGCTATGATATTCCAGGTCAAACCTTTGGCAAATATGAGTTAAAGAGCCGCTTGCGAGCCGAAGGACAAAGAAGCCGGCTCACCTGAAGGAGCCGAAAAGCCTGTCACTAGAAAGCAGTGGCTCCCAGCGGGAACCCGCATGTGACTTTGCGCTACTTAAAAAACGGGCAGTCCGCAATGATTTGAATTGATGCTGTGTTATGTCAAAATAGCTGGCGCTTCGCTTCGGCATCAGGAAACATGGCGGCAGCGGACCTGAAAGGCCATTGTCAACTGAAAAATTATTCAATGTGCAACCTCCTTACTGAAATAATTGGCAAGAATCATGAGTTATGTGGCCCGAGTTCCGAATTCAGTTTTATTATGTGCTTTGTAAGGGGAAAATGATCAATGCACTTTAGAGTATAAGTATTTTGTTCTGGGATTGTGCATTAATATGCAGTTTGGGCTACAGCACAGGCTATGGCCTGCACATTTGGGAAACTCAATTCCGGTATCATGCCTATAGGAATCGTAAATTAGTTTACTTTGTGCTAATGCGTTAAATGTATTGGACATTTTATTCTCATCTGCAGGTGTACTATATTTTCAATCTATTGGAATAAGGTGATTTGTAAATGATATTAAGTAAAGTTTAAATTCTTATAGGGTTACTCCATTAAGGCAAGAGGATACTTGCACTATGGTCTCAACGATCCTAGTCTGCCGAATTTGTTTGGCATTTCGTCTTTCAAAGTTTCCTTCAGACCATTTTGAGTTCTGTATCGCAGTTGGACTATCACGCTATTGTCTTCGTTATTTCTTGCACTCACTTTTGTTATTTTATATTCTCCTTTATCACTAGTTAGTGGGTTACTTATTTTGTTATTCCTTTGTTGCTACGCAGTTTATCTAATATTACTGTTGTGTTAAGTGCCTTATGAAAGAGTAATAAATGCAAAATATGTTAAGAATTTATACCCTCCCATATGCGCCTCGTATATTGCTCATCGTGTCACTGTTATCTTCACGCAAAAGGCTCAAAAATGAAGATAAATTAGTTTAATCATAGCCGATCGTGGAAATGCCAGTATTGCCTTCAAAAGGGGTTTCCCTTAACGTAATATATGATGAAGTTTTAAAACTATCACTCAGAGCCTTAGCAGAGCCCATTAATACAGAGTTAAAACTACTACCAGCTTTTAGCCTAGGGTCGCTAAAAAAACAAAATACCTGGGCACTCTACACCTTCGAATAAAGTTTGCTTCAATAAGAACTCAAAGAACTATGACATTGATGAATTTTTGCTTCGAAATTTTTATTCGAACTCGGCATTAAGCGCCTTCCATATAAACGTGGCCTCTATAACAAAACACCACGATTAAATTCAAATTTAAGGTGATAGGAATCTCCGAAACACGTCTTACAACTACCATCGGAGTTATTATTGAGTAAGACGAATATCAATTCTTTGATACAAAGACCCTTAGTAATGCGGGTGGAACAAGCCTGTATGTACATAAATCCTAAATGGATAATGTGAAATTTAAAAATGACCTTTCTTACCAAAGTGAAACTGGCTATGAACCTACTTTCATAGAAATATCACAAACGAGTAGGAAGAACATTTATATGTGACTGCATTTACAAACACCCAAACCTCCCCCCCGATCAGTTCTTTGATGAATGTTTACTCCAAATTCTCGATAAAATCACAAAAGTTGACGAGCTTATGATACTTACGGTAATTTCAATCTTAATTTACTCAACTATGATACAGCTAAGTGTTCATCCGACTTCTATAACATTGCTACCAGCCATAATTTACAACCGCTCATACTACAGCCGTGTCGAGTCACACTTCGATTGATAATATACTTACAAACAATATGAAATATGATTCCGTAAGCGAAAATTTAACCAGCTCCATCACCAACCATTTTGCCCAATTCACTATTTTTACTAACTACAATTCGCACCCTGAATCGACCAAAAAAGTGTGCATTTACGGACGTTCGTATTCAACTTTCAATCAAAACGAGTTACTTGAAGAACTATCAAATATTGACTGGAAATTCCTGTTTGATGGCGAGGAAAATTCAGAAGTGTTATTGCGCATTTTCATCTACAAAGTTACGGATATTCGTAACTTAATGGCACCCTATAAAAAGTTAACCAGGAAAGAGGTAACGTTAAAAAAAAAACATGGATTACCGTTAATTTCCTTAAATCAATCAGAGTCAGAGATAAATTCCTAAAACTCTACAGGAAAGAAACCAATTAACCGAGGAAAAATGAGTACTACGTACCCTATAAAAAACACCGCAATTCTGTCGTCCATCTGCTATGGCTAAGTAAGATCCAATATTACAATACCTACTTTCAGGAATACAAGAAGATGCTAAGCGCACATGGGACCGTATAAAGGTGATTATTAATATATGATCTTATGATATGATATGATCAATTAATGACCTTAATATCAATTTAAAAACAACGCCTGAGAGTATTGCTAATGCCTTTAACGACTTTTTTCGATGGTAGGTAGTTCTATTGACTCCAGAATACGTAATGCGCCCAAAAGTTTCAAGGATTTCATGCCCTTCTGTGCAATGATAGTTTATACTATAAGCCCACGGACACAACTGAAATATTCAAAATTATTAAATATATAAATTCACTGATTTCTTCTACAGCGACTGGAACACATGGCTTTCCAACCAAAATACTAAGACAGGCTCTTCGTCGCTAGCGGCTACTTTTTTTGACTCACCTAGTCGGCAAAACTTCAAAGATCTCCGTAAAGCAGCAAGAAAGAGAATTTTATAGCATTAAGTCTTGATTTTTATGACATCGGATTTTCCTCACATAGTTTTATTCAACGAATGCTAGGATTTGATAGATGGTTCTTGCAGATGCGACACAGATGCAAGCAACATTTTGTTTTTGCTGAGTTGAGTTATGCTGTTGATGCCGCATCAGGTAGGCAGTTGCAATCATCATTTGCAATCCCAAAGTTATGGTAAGCAGGAGAGTTTTGATTTGTGGAAAATTGGTAATACTAATTTAACAAATAACAAAGCGAAAGACTTGAGTACATTGTAACAAACCAAAAAATTTCTTAATAACTATATTATTGGTATCGCATACATGCAACCACATAGAACCATTTGATATTTGAGAGATCTGTAAGTCTAACTAAGTTTCCAGCCTTCTGGTTTCTTTTCTGCCTTCAACTTCATAAGCTCAGCAGCTTCTAATTAAACATTGGGTGAATTATAGCATGCTTGCTGATTCAATTAGGGAAGAAACCTGCTTAAGTTAAAAACAAAATCCATTTAAGTAAGCCAACAGTGCATATCAATGGCGTACACTAGAATGATATAACTAGGCAGGGTGCATAAACTTTAGTTTAAGGATATTTATTATCTAAAATTAATTAATTTAAATATTAAATATAAAAAATTATTGTCTCTGTAGTACATCCTTGTTTAAAGTTTCTACGTGAATAGCAGATTACAGTCCATAAGTTATTGTATGATATGCAAATTAGGATGTTTTATATTTGGCTATGGAAGATATAATTTTTAAGGAAATGTGCTGGCTAAATGCAAGAGAAAAAATATATACCTTGCAAAACAAGAATTATGACAAGATCCTTCAAACTTCGATAGTCAGATGTGCTAATATTTCAGGATAATTTGCTTGTCAGAAATACCATGTCCAAAGACTTCCTGGCGGACAAAACTGTCCTTACGTCGGTACAAATGAATGGCCTTCAATTTTGCATGCGTGCTTATCGCCACTTCAAGTTCAGGACAACTTCAAACCGTTTCACCAACAGTTCATGCATCCTTGCTCGCAGCCGTGGCAGAAGAAATATTCGCGCCGAATGTCGACAAATGTCGCAGCCAATCATAACAAGCTGCCCGTTTTCTTGCTTGCACAGTATCGCAAACTAGCATGATTGAAGACCGCATAAAGTTTTGCATATCCGAAGAGTCTTTTTTGTTTTCATATTAGTTAAATTGTTTTAAAATTGAGCAACTAGGTGGTAAATGGAAGTGAAATCATGTAATGCGTTAGGTTTTTTTTTTTTATCAAGTTGTCTTGAGAATAAGATTTCTTTGTGATCTTCAATCAAAGTCTATCAAGCTTAAATGCGGAGATGCGATTTTGTAAAATGTCGCAACCCTAATGTGCACGTGTTTGCGCGTTGTGTGTGTGCGCGTTTGTGTATGTGTGTTTGTGTGCGTTTGCATGACCAAGTGTTATTATCAGCGATGGTCACATCAGACCATGGATTTTACTGTTAATCGGGTATATCGTAGCATTTAAAATGTCGTAAAAATTTGCCACAAGACTTTGTTTGCTGAAAATTTTCGCCTATAAGTTACGGAAGTTGGGTTCAAGTATTGTTAGCCAATCTGTTGCGCACGTTTGACAAATGTGCTTCTTAAAGATTTGCGGTTCAAAGTGTTAACTGAAGCATACAGAAAGAAGGTGATGTGATTCAATGCGTAAGAATTTCTTGAATTGGGCTATGTGGACAAACAAGAAGCTTTTGTGATGACTGTCAAATATCGCACGTTGCTTTTTTTAAAATGGGATTTCAAAGTTTCCTACGTAATTTGGATATTTTTGCTATTAAATCCTTTTTGCAATTGATGGGTCATACGCGTTAAAAGTTGCAGAGCTCATAGATTCATTCTTAAAGCCGATTACGGAAAGATCGCCATTGCTTATTAAAGAAATCTAAGATTTCATATGCAAGCTGCAAGATCCACGGCTAGAAAGCGCAAGCCCGGAAGGCTTTTGGATTCTCATTATGGGTGTTATATTTCTTGTGCCAATATTTTTTGCGAAGACGATATCTCAACATACAAGTATTTTTTCAAATGCGTCACGAGAAAACCATTCCCACTACAATGTTCATCTCACTAAAGGCAAAGCTTATAAGGAACACCAGGGGGGTTGAGAATCGATTGTCTCAAAAAACTCGGGGCACCGCTGCTGGCACTTTGGTGTGAACCACCAAACACGTTAATGCAAAATTTTGATTGGTAATGAGTTAAAGTTATCAACACCGATTTGTACAGTCACTTAACGGTGGCACTGTTACATTGAAGACATATTTTTTTGTTTGGTAGGGAAGTCCAAACAGGCTAGAGCGTAATCTTTGTCTTTGCAACGAGTTTGTATCTTCTAATTTTCCTTCCGCAATGAAATACACTAGCATCGCCTCCCGGACCAAGGCAATATTCTTGGATGTAAGAGTTTACTTGGAAGGAAGATTTATCACAGAGCTCTACCTTACACCGACGACTGCGCATCACTTGAAAAAGTCATCACCCACCTGCAATCTTGAAATCTATTCAATTTCGAAATTAACGAAAATTCGGAGAACTTGTAGCAGCATTCCAGTACCTGCACTACTTATTTTAGCGACTTTGTCTACGATCGTCGATCCCTTTGAAGAACAGCATCTCCCCCTGGCTATAAGAGCTGCTGAAAAGATCACTAAATGTGAGCAATACTGAAGAGAGAAACCTGCTTTTTTGGTAACCTGGTACATGATTCTCGCTAGTATTCCAAAATTGCTCCATTCCGCATATGACCTCATTTGCCGAAAGTATTCGGATTTCAGAAAAAATTTCCCGACTTCACCCATCATTGCCTTGGAATTAACAAGCAACCTTAAAGATCTTTTGGTTCTGCCATCAACCACAAAGAAAAGGGGGCACATAAACTTTGTGCATTCTTAAGTGAAGAACAGGCTGCTATGCGGGCTCGTTCATGAGGGAAATGACCAAAAATCTTATAGACCTCGAAGATCCTATTACATCGCTGGCGGAGCGTGTGGAAAACGTGGCGTTGTTTGCGCTGCCGAATGCTGTAAATACGAACTTATGTATCAGGCTTACGCTATAAAGCAACCGATCTTCTTTTGGATTGCATTGCTGAGATGTTTTACGCCATCCAAGCCAAACTGAACTTGCCACCTGAGTCTCCAACAGCAAAGGTCATCGTGCAGCATGGGGTCAGGGGCTCAGATGAAGATATCAAATTCACTGAAGATAACTAGACTTAAAGCATTGCAACCTAAACGCAGGAACGTCCGATTGTCGCAAATGGCACACAAATAAGATTTGTTATTTGCCAGGCATTGTATTGGAGGTCGTTTTCTTTCGCCTCTCCATGTTTCTATTCCGAGTTCATTGACGCCTGCCATTAGCATGCGAGCTCTCGCACGTTTTTATCTCTCGCCCTCTCTTGTTTCAGAGGTACCAATTTGCAAAAGCTTTATGCTATCAGGATTTTATCGGATGTTACATTAAACAAACAAAGATTCCCTTAGTTGTTGGTGTAGTTAGGCAGGCCAGTGACAGCTGGCTAGACTCTTAAAAACTCCTTTAGCGTTATGTGTTGTTCACACTTGCATGCTGGCCGCAGAAGCCAGCCTCGCATGCTGGCCGCAGGTTCCAACTTCATTTACTATTCACACTTGCATGCTGGTCTCGGAGGCCTGTCTCGCGTGCTGCCTTATCACTCTCCTTAATCCCCATCTCGGTGCAGCCTCTCTTTTGAGAATTACGAAGCCGCTGCTACGGGGTACCCGTACGCGTATTTGCCATCTGTGTTGTAAATCTGCAACCGAGAGAAATCTAGCTATCTGATTGGCTCGCCGGCTTCCACAGG
>QQSS02199409.1:0-12292 GCA_003687565.2 Craspedacusta sowerbii
ATGTGGTGTAGTGTAATAGTCAATTATTAAACTACTTCTGGATTTGGGAATTAAGTTTATCTCTCATAAAATAGTAAACTCTTTTCACAAAATTTCAATCATGAAGTTATTCCGAGTATTCGTTAAGTTGCACGGTCGTTCATTTATTGATTTTGATGACGTGGTCAGCTGCTTCATAAGTTTAGTCTTGTTGCAGTGCCGAACAAACGAAGGATAATCCTCTGTTTTATGATTTGGTATTACTTTTTAGCCAAGAAAAGCGGCAAAAAGCACTTGCAGAAACTTGTCGCCAAGCAAGCTGCGCCCCCGCAACCGGTAACCGAACAAGAACTTCTCTCCTTTGTCTAACTGTGTTCATTAATGTTTGCTTCGTGTGTGTGTCCATAGCGACGTTTTGGACAAACATATGGAGACAATGCACTTGGAAAAAGTCGCAAAGTCCTCGGCTAACAACATCATTAACAAGTGCAGAGATGTTTGCTTTATCAAAATGAGTGAACTCCTGCCTTTTAAAATAAACTTGAACGAAAAAATTCAGTTAAATCTTCTAAATTTCGCAAATTGCTGCCTTACTTGAATAAAGCCATATCAACTATCGGTAAAATTAGATTACACGACATAGAGCAGACTAGGGACTTACGTCTTCCTAGAGATGTAGTTATTAAATTGGAGCTCTACCTTGGCAGGCTCTTAAAGCAAGTATGAAAGCCTCTGCTACGGCATAAGTTTGTTTTTTAGGTACCTGAATCCACGCCAGATGAGGAAGAGGACGACACCAGCGACGATGACGATTCAGATGACAAAAAGGGAGATGACAAAAAGGACGATGATGAAGATGATGACAAAAAGGACGATGATAAAGATAAGAAAGATGACAAAGACGAGGACGATGACGATGATGAGGACGAAGGGAACCAAGCTGCTCCCGTAGCTCCAGGGCCGGTAGCGCTACCACCAGTGCCACCCTACCCGTATCCACAACAGCCTATCGGCTTTCCGCAGCCGCCTTATCCACCACCAAGTATAGAGTTACTCCTTGGTTGAAAATTTTCCTCGATAGAGGGTCACACGAATGTCCTTGCATTGAAAAGCAAATTAGTTTGACTCTTATGACATTTTATACTGTTAAAGAGCCGTTTCATATGACGCTGACATACGCATTATATGTACATGTATATAAATATAAACGAGTGCTGAATCCTTCTCTCTATTTTTTAGTTCAGGATCCATCTCTACTGCCTCTACCTCCACAAGTTCCACCTGCACCACCACCACAGCTTCCCGCTGATCCGCTACCACCCGCACCCATGCCTCCAGCACCAGTGCCACCTCCGATAGCTGAGGAGGAGGAAGAAGAGGAGGCTGCGGAAGAGGAGAAGGCAGAGGAAGAGAAGAAGAAAGGTACGCGTCTTCCTTGTCAAACGCAGATAGCTTTGGCCGGGTACGCAGACCATATGATTTTGATGCAGTTGTCTACGCGATGCATATCCTTTTATGCGGGGAATTTCACTTGCTATGACACTAAAAGTCTGCTACCACGAGATCAAAATAGTATCTATAAGAAGGTTACCATCCTGAAAGGTTCCTTTTCTAACATACTGTTATGAATCACGGGACGTTGCTGACCTTGGCTATTCGCCAAGAACTTTTCTCCAGGATATAGTCGCCATTAAAACATTTTCCAGGATTCATTCACCTGGCTTTATTAACCAGTTAATAATCGCGACTTCAGTTCTTGGCTATAGCACTTGCTCGCCAGCAACTATTCGAGAGCATTTGTTCGCCAGTATTTGCTCGCCAGTATTTGCTCGCCACAGCATGTCAGAGACGGCCAAATAATGCTTTGGACAGCCACTGCTCCTAATTTTACACGGCCGCCATATTGCTCCGCTGCCATTGTGGTTTACTGCTTGCACGACTTCCGAACGGGATTTTCTTGTCACAATTACTAGACTTAATTTGGAAATTAATCATAGTTAGTAGTTGGGCATCGGTTGATTGATAAATGGCCTTTTAAAAAAAACGAAAACTGAGTCAAGCCATGCAATTGATCTGGCGCATTTCATTCGTCGTGGTCGTCGCTCAAAATGGCAACGTGTCCATACTCACCGATTTATACTTGTGCTAGGGAGTTTCATAAACTCCTTGAAAACTAACCACGCAACGCCCCTGGCCAAACGAAATCCTCATGATCTCTTAATACTATTTTCATCGTGTAACAAACCCGTTTGCAATTAGATTTATATATATTTATATACTTGTTTTATTAATTTATTTATTTCTTAGTCTATTTATGCATTTGTTCATTCATTTATATATTTGTTCATTCACTTACTTATTTATTAATTATTTTGCGTATTCTTTTGGTATTTTACCTTTATTTATTTATTCCTTAGTTTAATTGCTTAAAATTTGCTCTCAGCAAAGTTTTCGGCTGCTTCATTAGCCATAATAAATTTCAACATACAAAAGCATGACTTGACTAAGCAGGATTGCATGTAAACGATTAGCTCGCTAGCCTTTTAAAAGTTTGATGACACTCTGTGTTGGACTTAGTACGCGAAAGATGCATCACATAAGGTGTGTCACATTTTGGGCGTCTTATTTCAACTGTCACATTTCGAATGTCAAATTCCGGTGGCACATGTAGACTGTCAAAGTGTCCCGAGCGATATTTATGGACGGACATCTTTAAGTACACTTACTTCTATAACGCAAACTGCTTGGTCCTTTTGCGCTAACTGAGTGTTATCGCTTGACGCTCGTAGAGGCAGAATACTGGCTTAGCGCAGTCCAGTTAATCCAACAAGCCTTGCCCAGGCTACTTCAAAGATTCGTAGTAACCAAGGGCAGATCATTCATATGGCCACTGGGTTCGCATGCCAAACGTCAGATTGCCCGATTGCAAATACAACAGGGATGCACGCCAAACATATACATCCTTCTGCATCTTCGAATCATCTCTCACACATCACTTCCATAGCAAATGAGTAACAAATTTGATGCAAGCGTCGTTCTAGTCAAGTGAGCTAGAAAGAAAAAGCCAGGGAAAGCTTTTACTAAAAAAGCGAAACCCAGGGATAAAACATCTCCAAAGAATAAAATTTTAACAGTAGCCTGGAAGACCATGAAACAGAAGTGCCAAGAATAGGCAAGGCCTCTGGACAGAATGAAATAGGTCATAGTGAAAGCCAACATAGCGCGGAGAAGACGAAAAGAGCTGTTCTTGCTTATGTAACTAGCAGAGTTCTTCTAAATCCGCTTCAGCATGCCAAATCATGTACTAAGTCTAGAACGTTACAGAGATCGGAAAGGTCCATCCGGCCTTAAAGATTCTTTGAGATATGAAAATGATGAAGACAAATCAGTTAACTTCCCAGATGAAGAGGCACCTGATTCAAGCAAGCTAGGAATCAAAGTAGGTCGAAAATTGTCTGAAAAAAGTGGAAGCAAAACAAATGATATCTGGAGGAAGACTGCAACTGCAAGGAATCATTGGATAGATGAAAAAGATGAGAAAGATGGCAATAAAGCCAAGCTGGAGCAGCAGAAAAAAATAACAAAAATTATTGAACCATCACCACCACCAATATCTCCACCTCGACGTCCACCTCCACCTCGACCTCCACCTCCACCTCTACCTCCACGTCCACCTCTACGTCCACGGCCACCTCCAACTCCACCTCCTCCTACGCTTCAGCCTCCTACAGAATATTATCCGTATATGCAACCAAATAAGCGATCAAACCCAAATCCAGGAACATCACTACAAACACCTTCCTCGGTTTACCAACTTCTTCTTCTCCATCTCCAAGTTTACGGGTGTTGCGTATCGGGTAGGATATTGGGCGTTCAAAACTAGACTAGCAAGGTCAGATTCCAGCATTTCTTAGGCGGTCTAGATTGAATCAATAGATTTTATAATTCTGGACGATGTTTGAATTGCTGAATAAAACGGAATTTGAAGGTATTTCTTGTTTTCTTTTCCGCTTTATATGTATTTAGTCATCCGCGTAACAGATGGGAGTCATCGATGGCAATAGTAGCCTCATAAATGCACCCAGTGGTGCTACCTTCAATCCATGCCGTGACGGCAAGGTCAATTTACTCTTGTGTTAGAGAGTTTTAAAAAGACAAAGATCAAAATTATTTAAATGCGTAAACTCTTTGAGGAGGAACCGTTTAGCCACCTGCCCCAATGTACTAGCCACGTGCTTTCCATATCTACTTTTGTCGTGTAAACAATCCTCTGGCTTGAATAATCAAATTTTTTAAATTTTCTTTATGTCCTTATTTAATGTCTTGTTTAAAATCTTGATTTTTTACTTTATTATTCATCTTTTTCCTTGATTGCTTAGAAAGATCCATGTAGGAAGGATATTAATAGCTAAAGTCAAGAGATTAAGTGAAAGTATGTTCTTTGCAAACCTTTCGGCTGCTTCTTCAGCCATCATCAGTGCATCTGATCTAAATCTATATTTCTAGAAGATGCCATTAGTAGTTTAGAAATGAAAAATATGAATTCAATAAAGCGGGCTATCATACAAATGATCCATTTGTTAGTCCTCAAAGAGTCCAATTTAAGCTTATTTTGGATGAGGAATCACATTTAGCTTGTCACATTTCGAGCTTCTGATTCTGGTGACACATTTCGAGTGTCAAATTTGAAAGTGAAATTTCGGGTATGAAACTTTGGGTGTTAAAAAAGTGTCCCGAGCGATATTTATGGACTGACTTCTTTAAGTACACTTATTTCTATGACGCAAACTGCTTTGTCTTTTTGCGCTAACTGGGTATTATCACTTGACGCTCGAAGAAGGAAAATACCGGCTTAGTGCAGTTCTGTTGATCGAACATACCCGATGCAGCCTATTGAAAATCTTTTTGGTAACCAAAGCAATGCGTTTATATGGCCACTTTGTTCGCATGCAAGTCTCCAGATTGAACAATTGCATACACACCAAGGATGCATACCAAACATATACGTCATTCTTCATCTTCGATTCGTCTCTCACCCACCACTTCCATGACAATGAGACACAAATTTTCTGCCCGCGTCATTTTAGGCAGAAATGTTCTGAAGAAAACGTCAGAGAAGCTTTTTAATGAGGAAAGGAAGTCCAGGAACAAGGCGGCCCTAAAGAATATAAAGTTTAACTGTGGCAACGAGGATCACGAAACAGATGTGTCAAAGAAAAGTATGGTATCTGGACAGAATGAAGGAGGTCAGAGTAACGGCCAACATAGCGCAGAGAAGTCGAAGAGAACTAATCTTGCACATGTACCTAGCAGAGTTCCTCTAACCCCGTCTCAGCTTGCCAAATCATGCATACTGACGACGGCGAATCGACAACGGCGTCAAAATTTGTCGAAAATTTTCATGCCGTCTTCAAATGCAGTTGAAGAGATCGGGAAGGGTCGATCCGATCTTAAAGATTCTCTAAGACATGAAAATAACGGAAAAGAATTAGGTAACTTCCCAGATGAAGAGGCATCCGATAAAGGCAAGGTAGGAAGCAAAGTAAGTCAAAAAAGGTCTGAAAAAAGTGGAAGCAAAACTAAGAATATCTGGAAGAAGACTGCAACAGCAAAGAATCATTGGATAGATGAAAAAGATGAGAAAGATGGCAATAAAGCCAAGCTGGAGCAACAGAAAAAAATAAAAAAAATTCTTGAACCATCGCCACCACCAATATCTCCACCTCCACCTCTACTTCCACCTCTACCTCCACCTCGACCTTTACTTCCACCTCCACCTCCACCTCCATCACCACCACCACCACCATATCCTCTACGTCAACGTCCACCTCCACGTCCACTTCCACGTCCACCTCCATGTCCACCTCTTCCTACGCTTCAGCCTCCTACAGAATATTATCCGTATATGCAACCAAATACGCCAGAAAAACCAAACCCAGAAACATCACTACCACCACCTTCCTCTGCTTATCCAACTTCTTCTTCTCCATCTCCAAGTTTACGGGGGTTGCGTATCGGGTAGGATATTGGGCGTTCAAAACTAGACTAGCAAGGTCAGATTCCAGCATTTCTTAGGCGGTCTAGATTGAATCAATAGATTTTATAATTCTGGACGATGTTTGAATTGCTGAATAAAACGGAATTTGAAGGTATTTCTTGTTTTCTTTTCCGCTTTATATGTATTTAGTCATCCGCGTAACAGATGGGAGTCATCGATGGCAATAGTAGCCTCATAAATGCACCCAGTGGTGCTACCTTCAATCCATGCCGTGACGGCAAGGTCAATTTACTCTTGTGTTAGAGAGTTTTAAAAAGACAAAGATCAAAATTATTTAAATGCGTAAACTCTTTGAGGAGGAACCGTTTAGCCACCTGCCCCAATGTACTAGCCACGTGCTTTCCATATCTACTTTTGTCGTGTAAACAATCCTCTGGCTTGAATAATCAAATTTTTTAAATTTTCTTTATGTCCTTATTTAATGTCTTGTTTAAAATCTTGATTTTTTACTTTATTATTCATCTTTTTCCTTGATTGCTTAGAAAGATCCATGTAGGAAGGATATTAATAGCTAAAGTCAAGAGATTAAGTGAAAGTATGTTCTTTGCAAACCTTTCGGCTGCTTCTTCAGCCATCATCAGTGCATCTGATCTAAATCTATATTTCTAGAAGATGCCATTAGTAGTTTAGAAATGAAAAATATGAATTCAATAAAGCGGGCTATCATACAAATGATCCATTTGTTAGTCCTCAAAGAGTCCAATTTAAGCTTATTTTGGATGAGGAATCACATTTAGCTTGTCACATTTCGAGCTTCTGATTCTGGTGACACATTTCGAGTGTCAAATTTGAAAGTGAAATTTCGGGTATGAAACTTTGGGTGTTAAAAAAGTGTCCCGAGCGATATTTATGGACTGACTTCTTTAAGTACACTTATTTCTATGACGCAAACTGCTTTGTCTTTTTGCGCTAACTGGGTATTATCACTTGACGCTCGAAGAAGGAAAATACCGGCTTAGTGCAGTTCTGTTGATCGAACATACCCGATGCAGCCTATTGAAAATCTTTTTGGTAACCAAAGCAATGCGTTTATATGGCCACTTTGTTCGCATGCAAGTCTCCAGATTGAACAATTGCATACACACCAAGGATGCATACCAAACATATACGTCATTCTTCATCTTCGATTCGTCTCTCACCCACCACTTCCATGACAATGAGACACAAATTTTCTGCCCGCGTCATTTTAGGCAGAAATGTTCTGAAGAAAACGTCAGAGAAGCTTTTTAATGAGGAAAGGAAGTCCAGGAACAAGGCGGCCCTAAAGAATATAAAGTTTAACTGTGGCAACGAGGATCACGAAACAGATGTGTCAAAGAAAAGTATGGTATCTGGACAGAATGAAGGAGGTCAGAGTAACGGCCAACATAGCGCAGAGAAGTCGAAGAGAACTAATCTTGCACATGTACCTAGCAGAGTTCCTCTAACCCCGTCTCAGCTTGCCAAATCATGCATACTGACGACGGCGAATCGACAACGGCGTCAAAATTTGTCGAAAATTTTCATGCCGTCTTCAAATGCAGTTGAAGAGATCGGGAAGGGTCGATCCGATCTTAAAGATTCTCTAAGACATGAAAATAACGGAAAAGAATTAGGTAACTTCCCAGATGAAGAGGCATCCGATAAAGGCAAGGTAGGAAGCAAAGTAAGTCAAAAAAGGTCTGAAAAAAGTGGAAGCAAAACTAAGAATATCTGGAAGAAGACTGCAACAGCAAAGAATCATTGGATAGATGAAAAAGATGAGAAAGATGGCAATAAAGCCAAGCTGGAGCAACAGAAAAAAATAACAAAAATTATTGTACCACCAACTCTACCTCCGCCTCAACCTCCAGCTATACTGCTACCTCAACCACAACCTCTGCCTCCGCCTCCAGAAGCCGATCCAGAATCACCTCAACCAGCTCCTCAAGTTCCAAGTTCAGGGGTAATGCGTCTCGGGTAGCATGCTGAACACGAAAAGTAAGAATAGCGAGGTCGGATGCCGTTATTTTTTGCCACTATAGGCTGGATCAGTAGATTTTAAAATGCTTTGTAATGAACAAACGTTTAAATAAATTGCAATATGAGGATCATTCTTGTTTCTGTTACCGCTTTATATGTATTTAGTCATCTGCGTAGCAGATGGGAGTCATCGATGGCAATGGCAGCCTCGTAGATGCCCTTAGAGGTGCTACCTTCAATCCAAGCCATGACGTCATCCATTCGCAGCGCTTCCGCCAAAATGTGGCATGCTTGCAAAGTATAGGCAAGGAGTAAGTGTACACATAGAGTTGATGTACTGGGGTTCAAAGAAGTCGCCAGTAACTTAAGCAATGAGAGGGAACTGAAAACGCGCTTTGTTAAACGATCTAATTTTCTATCAAAGATGGTCACATGCCATGGTGCTGCAAAGAGTGTGCAGGCAGCAGCACTGCAAAAAAAACAAGACTTGCCCCTAAAGCGAGAAGCTTCTCGCAGCACTCTGTTTTATTTCTTTCTCAAACGATCCTGTCTCCCAACCTACACTTACTGTAAGCAAATGCACATGAACCTACGCACCGCAGCATTCATACAGTTCTTCTTGGACATCTGAAGACTAGGTGGCTACCCCTACTCACGCGCACGGACACACACAAATGATAGTTTGTTTCTCGTACTCATGCGCATCGACGTTTTTTCTTTCAGTCCTCCATCAACCATGCACCGCAATAGTAATAGGTCGCATGCAGCAAAATGCGCAGTGCTCAGTGTAAAAAAAATGAACTAGTGCTCTGCAGCTTGGTCCATCGCCCTTCAAAGTGCTAAAGATCCTTTATACGTAGGAACTTCAGGAGCTGAGGCAGTCGCAAGAGCTTTCATAAGTGCCCATAATAGTCATCGTTTATTTGCAGGAGAGGAGGATGGGAGCGGTTCGAACATTATTTTCTTTGTGTATAAGGAGCGCCTTGAACCACTCCAAACCACAGCTTTGTGCCACCATCGTTTTCAAGTTAAGGCGCGTCAAACTATCATACAAACTAGAATCAAGCATCTCATGAAGTTTCTTCGAATAAGTGTATCCTTAAAAAAAAATGAATATTTAGAAATTGCATGTGATGTCGAAAAACAAAAACGTTTGGACACTTCTATCAAATTGGTGAGCTATGCTTTTCTTTCTCACTTTTCCTAGAAAAAAGTCACAGAAAACTTAAAAAGCACAGGAAGGGCAGTCGCCGAAACGATACTGAGGACGCGGACAGTGGTGACAGCGAAGATAAAGACTTGGACGAAGTCGAAGGAAGGGAAGATGGTGACAAGAAGGGGACAGTTTTGACCCACACTATCAATAAGATCTCGCAAACGCCTAATGCTCCTTTCATCCAGCATGCCAAGTCGAGCACCAAGGCCAAGACTCACCTGAAAACCACAAGCAGAAGGCGCAGGAGTGTGATCGACCCAAGTGACGAGTTGGAGGTTGCTAATGACAAGGAGTCTAGCGATGAAGCGGAGGCTACCAACGTCAATGATGTAGAAGCGTCAGGCTCTAAACGAGACACCACTGATGACAACGAAGAAGATGACAAGGATGTCAAGAAGAAGAAAAAGAAAGACGATGATGATGATGACGAAGAAGACGACGATGAGGACGATGCGCCAGAGGTCATAGTTCAGCCTCCTGCACCCGCACCTGTGCCTCCAGCGTATCCATATCCGTATCCCGTGCCTCCCGCTCCCGCTCCCTACCCATACCCATACCCATACCCATACCCGCCAGGTTATGATCCATACGCAGTACCACCACCTCCAGTGCCACCACCTCCAATCTATTATCCACCACCACCACCACCACCGCCACCACCACCACCACCATATCCATATCCATACTACAAAAAGAAGAAGGCTAAAGCTCATTTTTCGAAAGGCAAAGTAGCACAGGAAAAAGTTGGGGATGCTCTGGGTGACGACGAGTCCGCCAAATCAGTCTCGCGAGGTAAACAGAAGGGAAGATTCTCAAAGCAAAAAAGTCAGCAATAGCCCGTCGCCATATTGTGATTATCGCATTACGTTCGTTCTTTTAAACTTCATGGTCGATCAGAAACTGATGAAGAAGTATTTCTATTCTTCTCACTCTTGGCAAGCAAGGTAGATGAAAAAAGGCAACTTCGAAGTTTTGGGAATGCAATTTAAGGTTAAATCAAGCGCCCTTAATTTCATTTTAAATTGGACTCGCCCGTCACTTTGATGAGTATATTTTCAGAAAGATTTATTAATACTTCTTCTAGATTGTAGCCATGGGATGTAGCAAACATGTCTAGTGTGTTTAGAATGGCATGAATACCTATCAAATAAATTTTAAAACAATATTCAATTAGGATTTCTTAATTCGCATCTCCCTATCTATGTTCTTTCTGAGCTGAGCTCGCGCCCGATTCATTATTGCTGACAGTGTGGAAAGTACTCGGAACAACGTAAAAGAATGAAATCCTCAATACGCTGACCAGAGCCCACCCATCCCATATTGCCGAATCGGTACGACCCCAAGGACAGTTGTTGGAATGCTCCTACAGATAAAATGGTCATAGGCAAGTCTCACTGCAATTCGTTCTGAAAGCCGATTCATGGTGTTGTCTACCTGTAGGCAGTGATGTAAGCTGATTTTATGGTGACACGTCCGTCACGGATGATGAGTTTCAACTTGCTTTCCGTCAGTGTTTCTCCACAGAGAGAACTGCCAGTCCATAATGAATCATAACTAGCAAAGCGAGGTATATACATAAGACCTTGCGAGGGCTTACTCCATTGCAGTTAATATTAAATCCCCTCTGCTCCCATGCTTGTCGGAAGAGCAGTGCTTCGTGATAGCGTCACTGCCAAAATCAGTCTTGTGAGGTAAACAGAAGGAAAGATACTTCAAGCAAAAAGTCAGCAATAGCCCATCGCCAACAGTCCATTTGTGATTATCGCATTACGATCGATCTTGTAAAACGTGACGGTCGATCAGTAAGTGATGAAGAAATCTTTCTTTTTCTTCAGCAAGTTGCGTCTCACTCATGCAAGCATGGCAGATAAAAAGGCAACTTTTCAGTTTTGGACTTGCAGTTAATGGTTAGATCAAGCGCCTCCAATTTCATTTAAAATTTGACTCGCCCGTTACTTTGATGAGCATATTTTCAGGACAGATTTATGAATATTTCTTCCTCTTCGCACTCATAAGAGTACCAGGCTTGGGAAACGCTCGTAATTTTACGGTCAATAAGGTTAATCAAGGCTTACTAACGCTGGCACGAGTCCAACGCTTTTGTATCTAGCATCGCATTCATATTCCAAAGATGGCGCGGATGTATCGCTTCAAAGGCCGCTTCGAAATCCAAACTCACTCTCCAGGTAGTACAGTGTCTTTTTCTTCGGTGAAACCGTAGCTCTGGTTTCTAGTTTCAAATACTTACCGTCCCACTGCTATAATTCCACATCAATGTCTGCCGACCACCTCTCGCCCATCCCAATACGCGTGTATGTCCCTAAAACAATGCAATTTCTCGGTTTGGTATGCGAGTCACAGAAGAGCTAGAGACTGTCGTAAGACTCATCTTTGCCACAGACGTCAGTGGATGCACAGGCACATAAGGTTTTGAAATGAGACGCAGGTTGCAGATCCGCTTATTGATTGGGTGGGGAGCTTTATACTTTCATTCTACATCCATCCATCTCTGATGAAACTATCAGAGCGACCGCAATAGGCAACGCTACCCAGACGCGCCGTTTTGGCAAAGGTGATTCGTCTTCTCTCTGCTGTACCGACGCCATTAACGGCCATGACCTATTTCAATAGCAGGGCAAGCGTAATGAAGTATCTATTTGTTTTGCCTGTTAGCGAATCAGGACATTGAGAAGCTATTGCGGAATAGAACAACCCTCCTCCTCGACCCAGGCGCAAGAGCGGCTGTCGCTAGATTAGTAAACGGGCAAAGTTACAAACATAAATATATAAATAAATTAATCTTTTACATACATAAATACCTACCAACCACCCTAGCTACTTATCCGTCTGTCTGTCGACCTACCTACCTACCCTACATACCTGCCTGCCTGCTTGCCTACCTACCCACACACCTACCTATCTACCTACCTATCTATCTATCTACCTACCTAACTACCTACCTACCTACCCTACTTACCTGCCTGCCTGCTTGCCTACCTACCCACACACCTACCTATCTACCTACCTATCTATCTACCTACCTACCTACCTACCTACCTACCTACCTACCTACCTACCTACCTACCTACCTACCTACC
>QQSS02199420.1:0-12292 GCA_003687565.2 Craspedacusta sowerbii
GCGTGTTCAAGAAAGAAATGAAGGCAATAATACTCGCTGCCTACGACTAGCAGCGATTCCAATTTACAAACGCATTTGTTCAAAAACCCCGTCTCGCTTGATTTTCCCATGGTCCACACGTCTCCCATTTCCCACTTCTTTGGCTCACTTGTGCCCCTAGAATATTGTATAGGCTTGTTTAGTTTTACTAACGCTGGTCTTACTATATTTTAAAACGCTTTTGATAAGTTTTTTCTTCTATCTCATAAACAACGGATAATTTGATTCTTACACACTGAGATCCAACTCATAATGGGTGATCCCGACATAATTAGCTTTAGACATAAGGCGATCTTCCCCTCGAAATGCTGTATGTTCATAAGCATAGTGTTGGTGTGCATAGATATGGCTTATGTACTAGAAAATTTTGTCGATTAAGTATGCACTTTTGTAAAGCCGATCTTCTATCTTAATTTTGTCTTTATGC
Organism: Craspedacusta sowerbii; assembly: GCA_003687565.2. NCBI lineage: Eukaryota > Metazoa > Cnidaria > Hydrozoa > Limnomedusae > Olindiidae > Craspedacusta > Craspedacusta sowerbii. The sequence goes on from QQSS02199420.1 coordinate 467, forward strand.
GTTATTGTAAACGGTTTAAAATCGAGAAAATAGATTGATTGATTGATTGATTGACATGCGAGTCAAGGCTTAAGTCAGGCTTTCTGTGGCTCTTTGGATTCTCAACCACGAAAAATAATAAGCTATTTGCATATTTAACAATAATTGTGCTCTAATGCTTGAAACTCAGCGATACATTCTCCAATTTTGATTGGGTAATTATGTTAAAGTCTCCACTCCGTAGAGTCAAGATAGCATTACAAGAACTTTATTTCTTATCAATTTGTATTCTTCGTATAGTAAGTATAGTTTAATATGGTGGTATATAAATATGAAAAATAGAATATTCCGGTGAATCTCTCGTTTGTGGTGTACGAAAAATACTGGCGTTTTTTTTCCTGCAGTACTTTGTGTATTTCATTTGAATTTATCACTTGCAAAGAAAAACAGTCCTTTGTGAACTTGAAAAGAAGCAATTTCAATAAATCATCGAGAACTTTTACTAAACCCCATGCGGTATACTGTTGCCACTCCTAGATGCGGTGTGTGCAATTCTTTTTCGTATATGTTTTCTTTTTATTTAGACGTCTCTTGTTCCTCTAAACTTTCTCTATGAAGAAAACCGCTAAAAGTTCTTTTAAAGCAAAGTAAATTCGTTTACAAATATTTTCTGTAATCAGCGAAAATAAATTTTGGTTTGAGTACTCTTGTGTCCCGGGAAGCCTGGCGCCATTCCAGAGGTTGCTCACGAAACCCTTTGGCGGAAACCCATGGCTTTGCGAATAGGTGCCCAAATGAGTTTGCCTGCGCCTTTCGCGGTAAAAGTAGGGAATCCGCTGAAAAACTTATATTCGGCACGTACCTGAGCATTGTTCTTGCTCAGAACTGAAGTCCTGACTTCTCCTTTTTGTTGAAGGTGTGGAACGCGAGCTTGGGCGGTTTGGGTCTGTACGATAACGACTATTACAAGTTCTTACATTCTTTGCACGTAAGAAATTGATGATGGAGGCCAGAGCAGCACATATTGAACGAGCCAAACTTGCAGAGCAAGCGGAAAGGTGCGTAAGTTTGTAAAGGTTGGCTATATTTTTGATAATGGATTAACAGTGTTTGTCTGCTCGCTCGGCCTGATGTTACATGTACGTTAGGTTCTAGAACTCGTGAGGTAGTAAATGCTAGGTATTTGCAATGAGTTAATGCAAGCTACGTATCAATCCTTGCTTTTACGAACTTAAAGACTTCTGGCAGCAGCCAGAGTGGTTTTAATTATAGTCGATCTGACGCTTGCACGTCATTACGTATGGAGACTAATTTTTTGTTGCCAACCTGACCTATATCCACCTACAGAATTATCGCATGTATTAGCATCTTTTGTAGCAAGTTTAGGCCTGTTGTGCTTTGAGTGATTTAATCTTTCTAAGATCAAAATAATTTTTTTATGTCGGTTAGGATATGATGAGTTACTTGTAGAAAAGACTTGATCAAAGGAATATTGTATGAAACTGAAAGTATGGAGTAAGAAAAGTGGATGTGCAAGATATACGTGCATAATCTGTATTGAAAGCATTGCTACCTTCCCTGTAACATTTGTTGCAAGGCACATTTCAAAAAAGAAAAAACATCCTCACAAAATGTTGAATGGTGGCAAGTCTCTAGCAGCTAATTAAAGTGACATTTGAAACCAGTTACAGCTGGTCTTGCTTTCAAACCCCACATCCCTCACCCGCATGTGGAAAATGATGTAGGAGATTTCTTGTGCTGGCTGTGATTGCATTTTCGATTCAGTGCTAGTTATTCAAAGCAAGCATTCTCTTGTCATTTTTACGGGAAAGTTTTTCCCAAATGATATTCAAGTTCAGAACCAACCCAGTCCAGAGTTTTCGTCAACAATGGAAGAGGATTTAGTTAATTATTTGGAGTCTGCAACCTTTAAATAGGCTTGGTATTAGTATAGGAACAGTGAAAATTTCAAATGTTTTTTGTTTCATTTCGAGTGGAGTAAAGAATGGTCTCATGTGAAAATTAGCACTTTGTATATTTTCCCCCTACTTGAGAACCATAATCCAAGTAGGCATCCGTAAGGGCTCATTATGCTTAATATTTTAAATCATTTGCAGGATTTTCAGCAAAATATAACTATCAGATTTTCTGTTTAAAACTAGAATTATGTTTGTGCAGTTTTAAGTTTGTAGCATATTAAAAATCAAGGTGCAATGCTGTGCCATTGCGCTATTTTGAAACTTTGGTAGACTGCCGTTTCTTTGTTGAGTTTGCAATAAGGAAGAAAGGAAGAAATTGTGCTGTGGGATATAATCTCGGTTAATGTCTTCGTCCTGTTAGTAGTGGTGGTGGTGGTGGTGGTGGTAGTAATAAAGTAGTAATAACAGTAGTAATAATACTAGGAGTAGTGGTAGTAGTAGTAGTAGTATTAGCAGTAGCAGTCTTAGATTTATTTGCACATGTAGTAAATCACCATCATACTAAACAGAGCAAGCCAAATTTTTCTCTAATTTATACAGAGCTACCTTAAGCAAGCTAACTTCAATGTGCATGCCAATTCAAATCCTTAGAAGAAAAAAAATATCCCTTAAAGGTTTGAGCTGTGATAAGCATTAAGTTTGTGCTCACAAGCTTTGCATTTCTTCCCGTTTTAATATTTAACTTGTCTTTTTTAGAGTCTTTTTTTGACTGAGGTGCTCTTGTAGGGCGTTCCAATTTTTCAGGAATAAGGATTTAGGCTTTGGAGGCTTGGTTTAGTTTAGGTACAGCTAACTTATTTGTATGTTCTGGGAATGCCTATATTTTGGTAGCTGAAGCATTTCCTTCATATGCTCTGTAAAATGTCCTTCATGTAATGAGTTTTTCAAGCGTGAGTGGGTGACATTAGTTGTTTTTGTTTGTGTACAAGCTTGCTTTTAGTTTAATGTGTTTCCTAGGGTGTCATCTTTTTTTTCTTAAGGCTGCCTTCCAGCTGAAATTCAACTGATGCAGTATCATGTGATTTCATTATTTTGCCTAGGTATGATGATATGGCAGCGGCCATGAAGGCTGTGGTCACACAACAGGGCAGTGATAATGCTCTTAGTAAAGAAGAGAGGAATTTGTTGTCTGTTGCTTACAAAAACATTGTGGGAGCCAAGCGGTCTTCATGGCGTGTCATTTCTTCCATTGTTGATAAGACCTCACACAAAGATTTGGCCCTGGAATACAAGGCGAAAATTGAAGACGAGCTGAACCAAGTCTGCTCAGAGGTTCTTTCACTTCTTGATAAGCACCTCATTGATCATGCTGTTAAAATTGCAGAGAAAACAGGTGACCAAGAGTCGGTTGAATTGGTAGTTTTCTATCTGAAAATGAAGGGCGATTATTACAGGTATGGCTAGACGTTTTTGAGTGAGATGGTGTATGTATAAAGGGTATATCAAGGCCATCATATGGTTGGCGGGATGGATGAATAGCAATAAGTGTTTCGTAGTATATATGTTGGTTGGTCGAGGCCTTGAAGAGTTCGCCTATGCCGAAGGGGTTGGAGACTTGATCTGATCATCGTAATGATAAGAATCTGTAGATTTAGGGGTGAGCCAGATAAATCGAAAATACAATTAATATTGCTCATTGCTTTGTTTCTACGTCGCAGCAGACAGTCTATGCTGGTAAGGAAAATTAAGATATGTTATGTTGTCACTTATTCCTTTCAAGGTACCTGGCGGAAGTTGCTCATGAAGATAAAAAAGCTGGCGTTGTCAACAGCGCTGACAACGCATACAAGGCCGCATTTGACAGAGCTGAGCACGATCTTAAAGCCACCAACCCAATACGTTTAGGATTGGCTTTAAACTACTCTGTGTTCCACTACGAAATTCGCGGCTCCTCTCAGGAGGCGTGTGCCATGGCCAAGAAGGCATTTGACAACGCTATTGCCGAGCTCGACTCGCTTCCAGAGGACTGCTACAAAGACAGCACCTTAATCATGCAACTGCTGCGGGACAACCTTACGCTGTGGACCAACGATCAAACAGACGAGGGTGCTAAAGACGAGTAATTTGCATCAGTTAGGACTGATCCCTTGAGGATAGTGTTATATCTTGCTTGAATAATTTGGTGAAGGAGAAAAAGCTGGACGTGTTCATGCTTAGTTTTCGTTTATTGTTATTTTATTGCTCTTCGTTATCCCCTTTATTGTTGCTGTTTTCTCGTTGTTTAAGTTGTGGCTGCGTTAGCTGGTGTGCTAGCAGCTGTTACTTCCCCTTCAGCAAATCGTGTTCGGCTGTCGTTATTAGCCTGGTTACAGACGTAAGGCCGTCTCGTCTAGACTTCCATCTTTAGACGTGGTTCTAGTATGGGCATGGTGGATGAATATACGTGGCCATATATGATGTTAAAATTGCAGTTACGCAACTGATTGAATGGATGAAGGTTTTGTTCGGTTCCAGAGCTAGGCGAGTGGCTTTTGTTAGATGTTCCTGCATAGCATCCTGGTTGTGTACGAACTTGTACCTGTAAGTAGAAAGCCACCTTCTTCGGAGTACTCTTTGCCCTGTTAAATTACAAAGATAGCCTGCGTCCTGCCTGATTTCGCTGATTGAAGCGGGATGATCTAATTTTCTCGGCAAGGTGATTATCCAAGGATCGTGAACAAATGCGTGATCGTCAGTTTTCTACTTAGATTAAAAAGCGTTTGCCCTCAGTTTTGTGTTAGCGTGTATTCATATTGTAAGCATAAGCAACCGGTTATGAGCTAAAAGTCCCGTGCATGATTCGGATTGTTCTAGCAGTATATTGAACGACGAGTGTCTACATACCGCCACGTCTTGTATTTTGTGATCTTATTGACGAGGTCGATTCTGGACATGCTGCGGATATGTTGCGATATTCACTCTTTGTATCAGACCGCGCAATTTCCCACGAGCGGTTGCGCACTCTTGGTTCTTTGTCTTGGTTAATTGTCAAAGCAAATGGGAATTTTGTTTGGAATTCTAAAATAAAGTTCCAAATGACTGCTGTCTTCGCGAGCTTGGATAGAAGTGCTGTTGGTTCGCGGGCCGATAAATCGGCGTACGAACCGGTAACGCCAGTTTTTCGCCTTTTCGGAGAACAATTCTTTACAAAGAATCCGTTTGGTCTGAGGTGCGATAATCCCTGGTAGAACACTGAGCACTTGTTAATGGAGAATACTTCGCGGAGAATCTATTGTGCGATGCATGCCCAACTTATACAAAGAGAACTTAGCATGCAAACGGGGCGATGTTCAGTGAATTTCTCCGTTTTTGGTGCAAGCTTTTTTTTTTCGATGGTGCTCTGCTGATATTAGGAGCCGGCGTTACAATTTTTATTTTTTGTTGAGCTCTTTTCTGAGCTCTCTTCCTTGAAACATCGAGGAAGATTCAACAAAACAAATGCCGTCTGTGCTTAACTAAGTAGCTAGAGGTGTTGAAGAACAAATGAGTTTGAACTGAATCAAGACAAGAGCTCATGGACCATTGCACTGCAGGAGGACATATTACGTAAGAATGTGCTTACGTATTTTTACATAACAGTTACGTTACTTGTTATTACTATGTACAAATTATTACGAACAAATGAGTATGAACTGAATGCAAGACAAGGGCTCATGGACCGTTGCACTGCAGGACAAATTATTACGACTAATTTTGTAATTATTATAGATATGTGAATGTTTATATAGATGTATGTATGTACATTTATATAAATTAACAAATAAATAAATACATCTGGTTTCACTTTCGCGTTGAAGATGTTCATAAAAGAAGAACGAAACGGCAAAGTCCGTTCAGCGAAGAGAAATCATTTGGGCTTTTCTCGTGGCCGATAGGATAACCCAGCAGTAGTTTAGAAAAGAAAGGGTGAAACCGCAGCCGCCTAAATCTAACTGAAAGATTCCGAAAGCCCGCTTCAGGTTTTAACAGAAAAAGAACAAGGGTGACAAAAGTTTACATTAAATTCAAACAAAACATGCGCACGGTTACTAGGTGCTGCGTGCATATACACGAAAAACAATAGATACAACTACAACACGGGAGCATACAAGTGCCACTCCCATGAACTCCACTGTCCTCGCATGTACTTTGGATACAAATATATTTAGAAAAATCACAAGATTAGAATCGAGAAACGTATTTTCACTTCTACACAGCATACTAGGAACAAATTTATTCTTTAAAAACGAAGTTACTCACAAAAATGCAGTACTAAGTCACCAAGACAAAATCCGCGCCGTTTCTGAAGCATCGCATAGTGAAATCGTTGATCAGGGTAAAGAGGAAACTAGGGGACACGGCTATATCTGTGCTTGTATTTGTATGTGTGTGCGAGCGCGAACCAGGCACGTATCAAAATAAAGAGCAAGTAAAGATAGCCACGGGCACTGGTGGCATAGGCAGTATAAATATAATGCGATTACAGAGGAGGCAAAAAAAAAACTGCCTGAGGGCAAATTAAGTCGTCAGAAAATCCCAACATACGGCTAAAACCGATTCGCGCTATCATACATTTAAATAATCACAATTAACAAAATGAGAAACATTAAGTAAAAACAATAAAGGAAAACACTCGACGTCGGAAAGAAGTAAACAAACCGAAGAATTTACCACAAAAACCGGAACAGGGCGTCAGTTACAAACAGGAAATATTATCTGCAACTGTCACGCGAACTCCATGACAAAGAATGACGACTGAGCAACACATGAACTAGCAACCGAACCGACAAACATCCGTAGAAAGAAGGCAATACACGGGTGAAGGGTAAAAATAAACGTGCACGCACAACACACACACACACACACACACACACACACACACACACACACACACACACCAGCCACAAAAAAATTAGATGGAAAATTAGATGTCCCGATCGCTTTGCGAAAAGTAGCATTGAAAGCAGACTGTAAGCAGTCATCTTCCGAGAACGCACGCTGCCCTGAAAACTCCGCAGCATCTTGTTTCGCCACCATCCTTAATCTCCAACGCGTCAAGCACGTTATCAAGCGTGCGATTTCAACGCGACATTTCCAGAGTTGAAAAGAAATCAAATAAAAATAAAAAGTAATTAAAATAAAAGGAATTTTAAAAAATATATATTAAAAAATTTACAAAAAATTTTCAAAACCGTAAGGTCTAGGGCAGAAGAACTAGGGTGGCGACAATTTCCCCTAACTTTTAATCTCTCCCAAATGCGTCAACAATCAAAACCCACGAATCACGCAGAAGGTTCGCTGAGCTATCCTCATCTATACTATATACCCAGGAAACAAAGCAATACCAGGCCACCAGAAAGTCCCATACACAATGCAAAACGCCAATAGACGTACCGTCTATATGTCGCGAAAAAGTTTCGCACGGACAACGACCGACACGTTTAAGGGCCGACGCTAATGACTAATGATTACGTAGGCCACGATCACACAGTTTAACATGAAAGATTTAGCGCTAAGAATCCAGTAAAGGACCTTTCATCGGCAACGTGCATAATAGAAAGTACGCAAATACATCAACAACTAGCGTCATACAAGCGAGCGAGACGATAAACATTCAATTAAAGCGATATCGGATTGTCTTCCTTGCACATTTCAAGCAAAGCCACAACTTGCTTGTGCTACCCGTTACCGCCAAAGGCAGCTATGTCCTGAGGCGAGTTCGAGACGAGTTTCACGTACTTGAATGGAAACATGCCCTTTTTGCCGTTGGCTAATTGTCCTTCCCAGATTCCATTGTCACGCTTCGTAAGAACGAGAATTTTATCTCCTTTCTGAAGAAAAAAAAAAAAAATCGATCTATAAAAAACAATGCCAATAAAAGCAGTCTGAAGAAAACACCAACGAAACAAACAAACAAACAGCCAAAAAAAAAACAGCACATAAGAAATTAGAATCCATTGCCGTACTCGGTGCACACAAAGATCATTACCAGGCTCATAGCGGTTGTGAAGACAACACACGTTTCACTCTATACACTACCCGGCAAGAGTGAGAACCAGGATGAACCAGGATGAACCGTGGCCCATGGACACGGACACGAGAGAAACTAGCCATTTAGGAGAATTTTTGAGATTTTCTCAAGTGCAGTCCCCGCAATCTTCTGTGGGGTCTAGGGTTTTTAAAGTTTACGCATTACCGGCAACACATCCCTAGGCGAACCATCCTGAACAGTGTCAGTGGCACAAACAAGGTCAAAAACTATTTTAAAATAATGAAAGGCCATCAAGCCAAACGACAATTTTCCCAAACAACCTTCAGCATTTAAAATTCGACTTAATGGCGAGTTTTTGAGGACTTGCTCACAAGCATGACTTATATGATTCAACATGAACACGCTCCATGTAATTTCCACTATTGACAAAAATTATAGCTTTGCATGGCCGAACAGCTTAGCGAAACGAACCTTCGTAATAAAATTAGATATCACATGGCCGTTCAATAAGCTGGCGACCTAAGTTTAACAAACGACCTTAGCGGGCGGCAATGACATTTTTCTCTTTAAAAAAAACGCGTCAAATATTAAAGAGAAAAATTTGAACGGAATGGAATTGAATTTTCCGCTGGTCAGCCCAATTCGCCGTTGTGGTTACGTCCTCACTTAGCGTCTGTCGAGTTATCTGGATAAAAATTACCGTAGAGAATAGACAACAGTCACCGGCAAATAAATAAATAAATAAATTACTTAGATATGATCGGGATTATCTGAAAGATTTGCATGCTGATTGAATTGAATTTTCTGCTGGTAAGCCTAATTCGCTTTTGTGTCAAAATCTTCACTTAGCGTCTGTCGAGTTATCTGGTAACATTTAGCGTAGCAAATAGAGGAGAGTCAACCGAAAATTAAAAAATATTAGTAAAATTTACCCAAAAACACAAGTTCTAAACATAACAGATGCTGTTTGATGTTACACAGAATTGTTCTCGCTTCAAGCCAATAATTTCAAAGATACACACTACTTTAGAGGGAACCAAAATGGAAACGATCCTGGCGTTTAGCAATTACGGAGCACCGCATCACAAGGGCAAGATATGCGGCAGATAATAGGAGCAACGCAAACAGGTACCTCAAATTTCAGCTCCAAAGGATCGTAAATGTTCGGTAGACGATCTTGCAAAGCCACTGCAATCGCAGGTGCCGGAAGGTCCACCTACAAAAGTTTGGGGCTAAGTGAGCACTGCTGAGCTGGGGCGCGAAATTCGCACAGGCAAACAAGGTATAAAATCAAAGGCAGGAACTCCAAGCAACTACAGTAAATTCAACCTCTCGGGCAACCATGCAAATCTAAGGATGTGACGCACACTCTCGCATACGAAAGGCCACTCAAATGCCACTACGTAACAATATACGAGAAACGGAAAAGTTCAAAATTCGCACTGGCAAACAAAGAATAAAATCAACGAAGAAACTCCAAGCTAAACAAACTTCAACATCTCGGGCAACCATGCAAATCAAATCCTAAGGATGTGACGTACACTCCCGCATACGAAAGGCGACTCAAAAGCCACTACCTAACAATATACGAGCAGCGGAAAAGTACGGGTTCTCGCCATACCTGCGACGGCTGCACATTGGGCGCCTGGTAGACGAATGGAGGGACTGGAGCCGATGGTTGAGGATTTGGCGGAATGGCTCGCCCATCGGGCTGAAAAAAATATATTGCTCCGCACGTCAATTCATTATGCATCTGCTCAATTAACGTTGAAGGAACCCGTTTGTAAGACGTTCTAGCTTGACGAGCATTGCAAGGTTCAAAAATAAGAACCACTTGTTACTGGACTACTCAGAGATATCGCAATCAGCTCTCTTCCAGGATCTAGGATCAGACTCAGTCGCAGAATTAGAAAGACGTGTCTGTACCTTATGAAAATAGGAAACGGCCACACGCAAACACACAACAAATACTGCACAAGCAATCACACACGCGCCCCCTACCCACACACACACAAACACATACACAAGCTTACAAGCACAGCCACACACAAAATCGACTACGATGTGCACGCATATTCAAGGTATCATCACAACACGTCACCTAAACATGACTTAATCACATAACAAGCTAATACAATTTCTTTTTGCCTACTACAGCTGCAACAGTGATTTTTATTCATAGCCTATCGCCACTCTCACTTGATGTTCGACATGTTTAGTTACAAAGTGATTGTAAAATTTTTGCTCAAGCCAGCCGTATATATATGTATATATAACATCATAGACATTCGGACTACATCGGAGATAGCAGGGAACGGCATAAATATTGTTGCTTTAGTCTAGGTACACATAGGTACACATAACAAAATAACAACAGTAACAAGAGAGGCAATTCGAAGTCGATGAAGACAAACCGATATTCAAATCAATCCTACTAGGAATGACAAGATGGCTTAATGCATGCAACGATGGGAAGAATAAACAAATATATGCAACAGGTAGCCGTCCAACTAGGAGAGCCTCCACGCGTTCGGTGGGCAAGCAGGCTAGGTGAAAAAACTTTGCGGCTACCCTGTTTTGCGAATCTCTTAGGAAGACCAGACCAGCATCTGCACGACTTCTGGAAATGTCGTCTTCTGGAATGGTCTTCACGAAGCCACGGGCCTCATGGTAACAGGGGACAGTCCGATGTCAGTTTCAAGATCGTTGGAGCATCGACCAGTCGTCCGAGCCTCCGTTTGAGGGCACGTAACGAGCTCTTTAGTTCTTCGAGAGGCTCACTCAACATCCGACGACTGGCTTCATTTGCTCTCACCGGCGATGGATGGACTGCGCATCCGGAGAAACTTCACCAACTTCAATTCATGAGGCAGGTACCTTACCTTAAGATGCAAGCGTATTAAGGTATCATCATAGGACGTGACAGGTACCTTACCGGGAGCACTTCGACATAGTTAGCGGGTATCATTCCTTCTTTGCCAGCACTGTCGCGAGCCATCCACCACAGGTCCTCCTCCTTCCGAAAAACGGTAAGGATGTCGCCTTTGCGAAACGGAAGGTCCTCGGTATCCTAAGATCAACATAAACAAATAACATGCAATGCTTGAGAAAGAAACATTTCATGACAGCCGACTTGCTTGCGAAGATGCAGCAAGTTATGCTTATACAAACTACTACATACCTATCTTAACTTAGCTTAGTAGTAAGCAGAAAATAAGCAGATAGATAAAGCAAGTAGATTGATGTCATACTAAGAAGAGGAGAACTGATCACGAAAACGTTCGTGTTTGCCAAGTTTGCGTAGTTTAGAAAGCTTTCCAGTAAGCATTCGTTTATGTTCCTCACAGAGTGTTAGTACTAATAATTCCATGCAACAAGTGTAATTAAAAAATCATGACATAATTAGGTTAATTTACACTACTTATGATTTATTGTAAAAAAATAAGCAATAGGAGTAATAACTAAATAAAAACTTTAGCACTTCCCCTAGCATTCTGCTTAAGATTCATTTTAAATCTCTCAAAATCAATGTCATCTAAAATGATGCTTTTCACATCTAAACTTGCAAAGAAGTCACAACCTAGCTACTGCTAGCAAGAGCTCATTAAACAGCCGCATAGACAAATTATTAGAAGAAATTGCTGTCCACCGTTTCGCCTTCAACCAAACCAAATAATTATGGCACAAGAAAATCACTCAAACAAAGAAGTTATTCACTCAAACAAAGAAGAAATTGTTGTCAACCGTTTCGCCTTCAACAAAACCAAATAACTATGGCACAAAAAAAACCACTCAAACAAAGAAAAAAAAACTTTATGCCAACATCCACATAGAAAATAAGTTAAGTAAGTAAGTAAGTAAGTAAGTAAGTAAGTAAGTAAGTAAGTAAGTAAGTAAGTAAGTAAGTAAGTAAGTAAG
>QQSS02199431.1:0-12292 GCA_003687565.2 Craspedacusta sowerbii
ACACACACACACACACACACACACACACATATATATATATATATATATATATATATATATATATATATATATGTATGTAAACAAATACAAACATAAATAAACACATAAATATCTGCTCACAAATAAATAGCGCGAAATACCAAGAAGAAAAAACGAAAACTAAAGTGTCCACTCCGAAGCAGGTAAGAGAAAAGCTACAACAACAAATGCTACTAGAGCTAAATTCACTTGTTTGACAAGATCTGAAATTATTATCAATTTCATTTTACTAAGTGCACCTATAGCGAGTATTAGCCATGTATAGCTCGTACCCTATGCTATCACACAGCTGAATAGGCATTCCTTTCACCGCCTCGCTTTCAGCTGCTGCTGGTGCCTGGCCCGTTTCTTTACCAGCTCTAATCTCTTGAAAGACTTCAGAGCAATGCTCTGCGGCAGTGACTTGGGACTGGATTGACCTGCTTCCATACCAGAAAGTAGCGAAGGAGAGGATGGAGACACTGGAGCAGCGGGTGCAATGGAAGCCTAAAACAACGCAGCTAGGAAACATAAAATTCAATGAAACCACCCCAGCTCACAAAAAATCTGACAGCTTTCACACACAATGTACAGCCACCCACACGCAGATGGTAATGCTCTCAGATAAAATGTAAGATAATAGGAACACTAGCAGAAATTAAGACATTTATTCTTCAACTGACCTAGAGGCTAAAACGACATCCTAATCATCTATACACGTCAATATTAGCCAAAGTGAGCAAGAGCGAGGGATTTCATTAGAATCTTTATCCAGTCATGTATCAGTTACACATCACACAGTGCACGTCTTGTATGATTTAAGTCTTCTAGCAGACCAAAAAGAAATAGTTGAGTGCAATTTCGGAAAGAAGTCGTAAGCACTGGTCACCCAAGATCCTTTTTTCTCAAGATGTAATACATGCTTTCATCTATATTCACGCCACATATTAGATTTAGTCAGCAGCAATGCAACTAAGAAACTATCAAATCAAAGGCAGAATAAAAAACTCAAACAGACTCTCACCACTTTCTCAAATGCTGCTTGCTGTCTTAGTAGATCAGGCATAGGTTTCCCTACATCAGCCATCTGCCCTCTATCCGGGGTCGCCAGCTGAACTTGCCTTCGAAAAGGCTGCGCACCAGACTTCAACTGCTGGAACGGATTGTTAATAGACTTGCCTAGACCAATGCCTTCTGGTTTTCCCTTCATCGCAAGTGCCGGAGCACCCAACTGTCGTACCTCCTGTACGCATAAAGACACAGGAATGCACAGACTAGGTATGATACATAAGAGCTTGTCAAAATAAGAGACAATACCAGGAACGTTCACAAATATAAAAGGAAGTTGTAAACCTAACAATCTTATATAAACACCTAATTAGAATCTTCTACAGTACATTTCACCTGATTAAAAATACAGTACCAAATCGTAAAAGCTCCTAGGCGAAATTTATAAAGCACGTAATTGGGCAAGAGCATATTGAAACTTATAAAGCACGTAATTGGACAAGAGCATATTATTCAGGAGCAACAGCAAGTCGATCGGAGCCACAAAGTTCACATCACAGATCTTCGCAAGGACATTTTACTCGCAATCATGAAGGCGATCGTAGTTTATAAAACCCAGACGTAGCAATATGGAAAAAGTGCCTTTCTTCGGCAGGTGAGAAGAATCTCGGCTAAAGAGATCGGCATGGACGAAGAAAAAAGCACCCATACCCTGGCTTTGCTCATTTTTCTTGTGCACTTTGAGCAATACCACACCAGACGAGGGTCATTGACATCCTTGGTGGAAACTGGTGGCTTGTGGCACAGCTGATGAAAATGACTGTGGCACTCTTGGCATTCGATTACTGAATTGTTGATTTCAATGGCGCATCTAAGGTAAGTTCAAATAAAACATAACATTCTCAGTATCATCCTGTATAAAAAACAGGCAGGGGCCACGTCAACACGTTCTAACTAACACTGTCAACAAACAGTTAATTCGATTGATCCCTACTTTGAAGAAAGCTTTTTTAAGCACTAGAAATAAGGCATTACTGCAATATCATTTAAAACTTCGCATGATTTGCGTATCACTGATCCACTAATCGAGCACAAGTTACACTCCACAGATTTTGAAATGCGACAATTAAGGGCATGCCATCTCTTTTTCAAATTACTTTCCACTGATTTTGAAATCGACGAGAGTAAGGCACTTCCTCCAACTGCAGTTCACTTATTTCGAAATTAACATTAACAAAGGTATCGAACTTCATCCTTTAGGATCCAAAAGCTTTTGGGCGGATGTTCCATATGTTCAGTGAAAGATTGAACATGCAAGTTTAAACACGCTTCCACTTTCCTGTACGCAGGTCTCAATTAGAATACAACAAACAACAACAAAAAAAAATCAAGTAAAAAAGCTTTAAGTCGAGCAAGCACCCTCATAAATACCTGTTACAAGCAGCACATGTGGGGTCACCATCGCCCACCTTAACAGGATCATCAACTGGAATAGCATCACCTACTTCACTAGACGGAGCTAGGCCGTCCACTAAATCGTTCGTGTCTACTTCACAATCCAACCTATGCTTTTTTGCAATAGGCTCAAAGGAGTGTCCATTGCTCTCTTCATCAGACTCAATCATATGAACTAAATAACAAAAAAGGCAGGTCACAGACTCCAGAGGTTAGGTTCACAGTACCTAATATTTAAAAAACGCACTCCTATTTCATGCCCGACGTTTGAAACCAAGGACAGCTAGAGTTTAAACTTTCTCTTAATTCTTTAGCCTTTCCTCACAGCAAATCCTGCGATCAAACATGAGACAAAAGCTCCATTTACATATTTAAGACACAGAGCCTGCAATCAATTATGATTACCAATCAAGTAATAATAAACTCTTACCAAAGAAATCCTACTAATCGTTCCAAAAAAGAATATTTAACAACAGCACGTTGCAGGATAAATTTCGGATCCATGGGAGGATAGCAATGCATCTCCACAATAAAATCTGAAGGTTCAGGTACAAGAATATCTCGGAGCGTACCGGGGCGAATTGAGGAGACTCAAAGAAGGAGGGCTTAGGACGCATAAGCAGCGAAGCAGTTAGAACTACTAAGAGGGAAAGGAACAGCGTCTACGGACTAAGCTGTCAAACAAGAACCAAAGAAGTTGGAATTGCAGTACTTCCAGCAACAGCGAGTATTGGAAGCTGAGCTGCAGAGGATTCAGCGCGAAAAAGACCATGGTCAAGACGAGCACGAATCCATCCAAAGCACAGACGTCGAAGCGGTTGATGACGAAAGGAGCTACACAAAGGGAACTTGTGGATCGTCCGCAAAGCAAACGAACTTGTGCGGGATCAAAGAACACGAAGCGTAACGACCCGAGTGAACCTGAATTCCATTACCGTTCACGCAGACCGAGCTGAAGCGGAATATATATATATGCTCGCTGTCAGCACTAAAATGGCGATGTCTCTGTGTTGATGATTCCATCAACAACAAGAGTTTCACAGCTGCATGTTGTAAGCATCCTTTGCTTGAGCTACTCGGGGCTACACACACCGTGTATCTGGCAAACAAGCTGGCACCTACTATCGCTTCAAACAATAAACTGCAAGTTTTCTTTTGCCCGGACAGCATGACAGTGCTCCGGTTGTCAAAACCGGAGTAGAGCTCTGAAAACCTTCAAGATCCAGACGAGAAGATGCCTGGAGAACTGGCATCATTTATATTCAAAAATGAATCCGGCAGAATTTGCTGAACGGGGAATGACGATCAGCCAGCAGCAGAAAGGCCCACATTTCTAAAGCAGCCACGTGAAGACTGGTCAACGTTGAATCTGATCCCGACACCGGAATCGTCCTAAGAAGTTCGGAACACGAGGACAGATGATGAATCTTCAATCGACAATGTAAATGACAAAAATTGAATTGCCTAAATCCAAAGAGATAATCCTATTGGAACAAACTGACATGGGTCATAGCTTGTGTCACTTGATTCGTGCACAATGTTCGGCATCCGGCGAACAGCAAAAAGAGATTGCAGAACTGAATGCTGCTAGCCGGATATTATTCACCAGGCGCAACAAGATACATACAGATCTGATCGTGCAATAAAATGACGCTTCACTCCATACCATGCACCCCATTTCGGAGGAGCGAATGAGAGCATGATCAAGTCCGCCAAGCGTGCTATAAACGCAACTCTAGGCGATGCAGATGTAACTGCCGAAGATCTCACTACTGCAGTGTATGACTTAATTTACTCGAGGCCGCTGACGTCGCAATCAGCTAGTGCTGAGGATGGTCTTCCAGTAGCAATTATCATCTGCTCCATGGACAAGTAGGAGGACAGGCTAGTTAAAACCTTTTTGAAAAATGTCTTAACTATAGGGCATGAAACAAAACCAAAAAGCCCATTCAGCCAATTTGTAGTGAGGCTTACCCTCACCAATATTGGAGACATACGAAAGAGCATCAGCTAAACTTGAGGTCAAAACTTCTTCAACAGCAGCCCCAGGTAGGCTACTGCTATCATCTGCACCCAGCTTGCTACTTTCACCGGAGGAGCTTGGTGATGAACAGTTTGTTCCTCCATCTGGCTTAGGGCTAAATACCACAGGTGAATTCTGCCTTGCTAGAGAAGCTTTGGGCTTTATATCCAATTTCGGGCTCTTTCCTTCTGCATTATAATTAGCCTCTACCTAAATTATCAGCACATAAAAGTTACTCCAATTTTCATCCACAAGAAAATAACAAAATCAGCCAATGCTTCAGTAATATGATGGCTTAAATATTGCAGTTTAAACCATGCAAACAACTTGAATAAGAAATCAACTTATGCTTCATTCATAAGATAGAAATTTTACAAAATAATTTCCTGCATATTGCAGTCCAAACCGTGCAAGCAACTTGACTTACATGGAACTTATGCTGATTACACTACAAGAATACTTACTAGGCTAGATCACGACAAAATTCATATTCAGATAATGAGTTGAACGAAAGCATAATTTCTGGGAGCAATTCATGCTACTATATACTAAACGACTTGTACGCTGGAAAAAATACTGGTGGCAGTCAAAAGGAACATGTTATAGAGACTTGACAATGATTGCAATAATTATCAAGCAGTAAAACTCAACACCTTTACAAACCACTCACTTTTGTTACGCATCCAGAGCCATATATTTTTTCTCTGTAAGAATCAACAAGTGCCTGCAATTGCTGTGTGGATTCAGCACTCTTTGAATGCAAAAACCCAAGGGCTTTGATGAATAAAGGATCTATCTCACTAATCGCAGACATATTAATCCAATGGCTAATCAACCCATGCACTTGGCAAACTAGCCTACTATCTAGCTAAAACAAAAGCTAGACGCTTGCTCCTTACATCAGTATCAGGATTCTGTACAAAATTAAAACAGAAAAATACCACATGTAACAGGGATTACTGAAGTAAGAACCAAAAAAAACTTTTATTGCCACAATACCTGGTGCAATCTCATTCATTAGCATTGTTGTGAAGTTCCACAAATTTTTTTTATTTTGCCAGATATCCATAGTATTTGAATTTTAGTGGAACCCATTTGCTATGGAAGGCCTAAAAGTGGAGTGGATGCTTGGAAGAAGGCCATGGTGATGTTATCAAACCTTTTCCAGAAACATCTTACAGTTACATACATCAAATGATTTGGCAAGCTGCCAAGGCTTAGCCTTCCACATGCTCTATTTGATAGCTTCCTATCAAGTTCAAAATATGATGTTACCTTTTAAAAAATCCTTCTTTATAAGAACTGTTTATAAAAATAGAGCAAAAAGGAATGAAAGACGCAGCCAAGTCCAGAGTCAGCAGTTGTATGTTTGAGCATGCGAGATCGCTTTACAAAACGACCTCTAGCTCACGCAAACAACTGGAAAGAAGCAATTCTCTTGAAAGCCTCCACTCTACGCTACATTGCACTAAAATACTAGTAGCAGCACGAGGACAATATACAACCATTCTAACAAGTCTAAGTTGATAAGAGAAGAAGTCACGCTATTCAGGATAAAAGAAAAAAAAACAAAAGTCTGACAACAGCCTGCCTTAGTTTCAATACTTGATAATTGCTAACACGCAGCATTGTGAAATAAATCGTAATGACAATAATTGCCAAGCATAAATCGCTAACTTGCTCTTGAATTCGAAAGCTTTTTTGCAAGGCAGGAGCCTTTCACATTGAATCCTATACGCGATTCAACGAGCCTGTGGAACGGCTTCAGCTGTCACGGTTACAATGGGTACACAAAAGTCGTTCGTATGTGTTGTTTATTAATATTCTTGTAATTCGTATATGAATATGTGTAATTGTTGATACGTTCAGTCTTAATATTTAAGATTCTACTGAAAATTCAATGGTTATGCAGAGATTCAGAGATTCTATACCACAAGGAAAAGACGTGACTGCAGTTGCCGAAGCACTCGGCTTCAGAGATGTGAATCGCTGCGTTACAGGTTACCGAACTACTACCGTCGCTACTTTTTCGAATAACGAGAAATCCAACTAATTACTATCTCCTACGTTGTAACGCCGTTCCGCTACCAAAACCCCCGTTCTATGCATTACTCCTTTGCTGTGGGCATGACTTTGCGCATTATTTCTCATGGAGGGAAGGGATGGCGGGATAATTGTCATGTTAATCATAATGATTGGCTGCACCGATGGTTGGCTTCTTCTGGCTTCCAACCAAATTTCAGAGATTATTTGATCAGATGCTTGCAGCACAGCCGCGAGCTTGTCATTGGATGGTAAAATAATGGATAGATGTATGTACCTCGTAAACATGCTAGAAGAAAGTTCAAAATTCTTTAACACTTTTATACTTAAAACGCAGCAATTACTTTTTGTGGTAACTTGTTACTTTCCTTAGGGATTAAATACGTTAGAAGCGCAGCTTATTTTCGGGAGAAGCAACCAGTTACTGAAAGTTATTATGCATCTACGCATGAATGTCAGATAACCAGTCCACGCATTATCGTCAATGGCTTGGGAAATTTCCTGCATAGTCGTTGTCACAACAACAGTCCGCCCGTTGGCATCATTGGGCTTGACACGGATCTTGCGTGGCCGTTGCCACGAAACCTCCCCACCTTAACAGTCCGTCAGGACGATGGAAACGTGCCGGCGGTCGGATGATGCGTTTGGATCTGCGCGGTCTTTCATTACCGCTTGATGCAAGCATAGTCTGTTCATCTCTCGGAAGATGATTTGCACAGGTTGTCTGAGCGTCGTAGCTTTAGACCCTATTGATTCCAGATCCAGGTCCTAAATGGTCGCCACCGAACCGGGCACCAGAGTTTCCCCTTGTCCATTGCCATCATGCGTGACGTACCGTGACTGGATATGTTATAAGGGTCTTGTCCTGCAAGGCACTTTTGGCCAAACGCTAACAATAAATGTCCGATTCCCTTTCCGCTTTGTTAATACCGCTGGTACCTACATTGGCTCCTTAGTAGGTACGTTAGTAGAGAGCGTAAACCGGATCACCAATATTGAAAGACCGAACAGGTTTACCAACCGCCTCTTTCATCTGATCCCTTGAATTTTGCCTTGACTGTTTCCCTTGCGCTATGTGAAGGGACGAAGGCAGCAAGGAGTCGAAATTGGTTCTCAGCTGGTGTGAGCTTTACTCGGAGAGCTACGATTCGAAGAAGGAGTTCTTCGATATTCCATCTCATGGACTAGGCTTTCTGGGAGTCTACTTAAACTTCTGTACTAGTCGTTCAGCTGATCCGTTTGTTGCCGGATGATATGGCGCACCAGTAATGAGTAGCACCATGTTCCTTGCACCACAGCTTAATCTCGTTTGAAAGAAGCATGCCTACGTTGTCCGTGTTAATCGTGTGTGGATATCCGAAGTATGCAAAGTTTTCTTCCAGTAGTTCAGTCGTTTTCATGGCTGTCCAGGCGTGCAATGTGTACATGGGTACTTTGAATAGCCATCTGTCAAGTACAGCCTGTTGCTTCCCCTGAAATTAATGGCTTAAGATATCCACTAAAATTTAAGAATTCTTCGAGAATTTTAGTTGTAGCCTTGGCTGTCATGGCGTGAAAGCTATCTGTTATTTTGTGTGTTGCATATCACTACCCTCGTTGCAGTTTTTTGGAGGCTAGCCCTCACGTGTAAAATGCCTTGCCGTTGAAAGAACCGAGTCTTTTTCCTGGTTCAACTTTCTCACTGATTTTTTTGATTGAGCAAACTATCTTGGCCTCGTCTTCGCTTCCTTCTTCATCAAAGAAGGGATCTGTTTTTGTAGGTAGGCGACTAAGATTGTCGCATGATCAGTGGTTCTTCTTTACTCCATGGAGTAGTCTAATCAGTTTATTGTAAGCGCCAGGCGGGCGTGTATGTTGCAGCCTGGGCTGGTGTTTCTTTTTCAGGACAAAATATCCCTAACAATGGTCGATGATACGCCAACTCCTGGATTGTCTCGCCCGGCTTCCCTTGCATGTCGCTCCAGAAATTAGAACGCTCATGTTCTGCGAAATGGCTCAAGATCAAACTGATCCTTCGTCATTATGACAATTTTCTCAATGAAGAGATGATTGAAATCTTTCGATTGAGTTTACTGTACGGGTAGCTTGGCCAGCAGCTGTCTGATTCGACAAGAAAACGTGAGACTTTCACACTCCTGGAACAGAATGAGCAGCAGTTACTCTACAAAAACGCGCATAGTAGTCAGTCCATAGTCCAAGCTAATGTCAAATGGTGCAAAGCTAGGGCATTAAAAAAGGTAGACGCGGCGTTGACGGTAGATCAGGTTGGATCATCTTCACAAGGGCGTTCAGTTGCCTTTAATTTTGAGGCTCCATGATTTCTTTTTCTTCTTTCCGCCGGCGTTCCATTGCTTCCATCTGTTTACGGGTCATCGTAAGTTATTTCCTTTAATTCAGACATTTCAGTCTCTCATCTTGATTGATCCGATAGCAGTGTAACGTGTTAGGAAATCAGAGTTTCAAATCAAGATCTTAATCGCAGCGCCAGTAAATCCCTGTTCTCGCACTCTCAGAGAATCTACTCCATTAGGGAAATGGAAGAGGCCGAACGGCTGGTCCGAGCAGCTATGCAGAGCGCGAGCATCTCCGGAGCACCTGCTTTTCTCCTACTAGGCACTCCTTGATGCGCGCACATGGCGACATATCAGGTAATAAGCGTGGTATCAGTGGTCGCAAGACAGGCCCGTGGTACGGCACGACCGAGTTTTGGTCCATACTGAATGAAAGCAATTTCTTATGGGGGGCACTTCGTACCGCGGAAAGTCGCGAACGACGACCTTACAATGCACTGAGCGTATCTGCCCTCTGCGGATGACTGAGAGGTCTTGGTAGATGCGGGCAGCTCTATCATTCCTGCAGAGGTTGCCATCACCTCACTTCGTGTAGACTTGGTCCCAATCTTCTCACGACGTGCCATGGGAGTCAAAAAAATGTACCAAGGCAGGGGTTGGAAGCTCTCCAATTACGCCGACATTGCAGTAGAGTGCAGCAGTTGTGGATGGCGCAGTGAAATCTGGCCAATTGAGGTCTGGTCCCAGTGGTTTCTGGGCATTCGGCGAGACGCTGGTTTCGAGCTTTGGGGTTAACGCGTTGGGAAGCTGATGTTAGCATTCGTAGTGTTTCCAAACCTGATAGTAGTGAGGTTTCGCACTCGGGGTTTTACGACGCAGACGCTAAATAAACAATAGCGGCCTAGCTATCGACATCGAGGCTAAGGAAAATAGAATTATATTTAAACGATATTTCTAGAAAATAGCGTTTTCCTTAAACAGGACGTTACATAGCAATTATTCCGCATGACAGCATCACATGTAATGCGTTGCTATCACCGCCACCATTATATTTTATTAGCGTCGTATAATCGTACACCAGTCACTGCCCAACCCTTTTATAGGAAGACGCGAGATAGCGCCTGCGTTGTAAAACCCTGCGTGAGCAACCACACTAGTGGCTCCAACAAGTAGCAGTGCTGATACAGTCGCTGCAGCACGGGTCGACCGTACAGAGGACCGTACGGAGGTTCCAGCACGTTAATTGCCGAAACACATGCGAGGTCGGGTGAGCTGCTGTAAACTGTTTGACTCATTGGTGTTCGCAGTATCGTTACATTGTTTTCTTTGTTGACTACTTAAGCCGGTAAGCTGCTCGCTCATTTAGATGGAAATGTCTTCCAGAAGCTTCCAGGAGGATTCTGTTATCGTATGCGACTTGTCTCTGGAAACAATTTGGCTGTTTCGATGTGAGCGATTCTTTGTTTCTGTTGATTGTACATTCACTGCCTTGATAGTGGCTAATAAGTCTCAAATCGTTATTCTAGGTTGTCGGGATGCTTGCGCGCCAATGATGATTGTTGTAAGAAGGATACTACAGCCGTTGTTTAACTCCCACCTTATTAATAAAGAGGCAGCTTCCTCTAGATGTTTGTTTCGTGACTTAACTACTATTGCAAAAGGCAAAAGCAACACTGACATCTTCCGGTGCAATTTCCGTGCTTCATGCAAGGTTTTCAGAATTTTCAGAATTCAGGACAGAATACCATGGTTTCCACACATCCATTTCAAGGCGCAGTTGCGCACATGGAATATGAATTACATGCCTTTGTGCTATTTCAGCACCAAAAAAGGTGATTATGTTTTTGCATATTGTAGGTAACTGAAACTCATTGTTCCTAGTTTCCGTATACCTCTTTTCCTTGGACCATGTATACATGCATGTTGGTGAATTACCCACATTTCATGGAGGGGCTAGATGTGCAATTTCATCATGTTAGTTTAATAGTTCATCTCTTTCATGCTTAATAGCACCACAATCTTTGCAAAAATTTCATGTCAATGGTTTAAATTTTGAGGACATGTTTCAGTAGCAACTCTCCATTTGCCAGTAAATGCACTGTAAACTATTGATAAGGTAGTGTCAAAACGCTAATCATTCCAATATTGAGCATACTAGTAAAGCAGAAGACTGGGTACACGTCGTATCCACAAAGGAATTGAGAAAAAGCATAGTGAGCAAGAACATGTAGCATTCCTCTTACCAAAATATAGCGGCAACATGGATTTGTAAAATGGGAAGCTTAAAGCTAATGGTAAGACGGAAGAACTTGGAAAATTGTGAGGAAGTAGAATCTGAGATAAAGTTAGTTGCTTGACTTAGGCTAAGTGGGGCGCCTCAGGAATGTATATGCATAGCCTCCTTCAATTTTCTCCTGATGAGTTAGAATCAATGAGCACATGATCTTAAACAAGAAGCTCATTTTTGGAGCTCAGAATTTTAAAGTCACTCTCTTGCAGGTCTTGTATTCATACTGAGTGGTGTTCGAATCAAGTTGTTGTCAAAGCGTTTGGTCTCTTCTCTAAGCAAGAATTGCAGCTGGTCCAAGAGAATGTGCTGCCAGCACGAAATCCTGAGGCCTTAGGAAAGCAGTCTTTCTTGTTCTCAATCTTTTTAAATGCTCTCTTTTTAGGCATCCTCATGAGTAGCGTGCAGTTTGTTTGGTTTTTGTTGCTTTTAAAATGAGATTGCCTACCAAAACATGTCCTCAACATTAACACTACTGACTTAATTCTAAGAATTCTTGCTAATTTTTTGCAATGCTGACCTTTTGGATGAAGTCCGGATGCTCCTGCTGCCTGCTCTGATAGCAACACCGCATAGCCGGGGTTACACCTGCCTCCTCTCTGGGACCGTCACACTCGATTCAAACTACATCTCCTAGCGTCTGGAGGTACGAGCGGGAACAAGATTGGAAGGTCATTCAACTAGCAGCTAGCAATCTTTGAACTGGGACTGCTGAACAGCAAGAGCGTTTTAAATAGAGGATGTTTTTGTCCCTTGCTACACATCAACAAATTCTGAAATTTCTGAAGTTTGCAGCTTGTTGTTGTGGTTTTTGGTAACATTCTCATTCCTGTGCTCAAACCTTTGAGTTGACCGACATTAAACATCAAGAGACGGAGGAGAGGAGCTATATTAGGAATGGTTCGCTAAAAAAAAACTAAACGCTAGAAATCATGTCATGATCTACTGCTTTTTTAGGAAGCAAAGGTATAAGTTGGCCCTTTAGTTACACTGCTATGTAGCTTTCTGGCTCTGTGTCGGAAGTACATCAGAGCCATCTTTGGCAATCGCCTACTGCATTCAATGATAAAGTACAGGGGCAATGAATTTTTAGTTGAAAAAATGCTTTTATAAACACAATATATATATATATATATATATATATATATATATATATATATATATATA
>QQSS02199453.1:0-12291 GCA_003687565.2 Craspedacusta sowerbii
ATACATACATACATACATACATACATACATACATACATACATACATACATACATACATACATACATACATACATTGGCTTTCCGATATGATTGGATTCTACTTTTTGTATCTCATTTTGATATAGGTGTGTTTGATCGTTCGCAGCCACTTCCGGTGGAAGCAGGGTATCTGGAGCAGGTGCGAACCCGACTTTTTGCTTTCGTTTGTCCTCACATCGTTTTTTTTTTTTTATAGAGATGTACAGAAAAATGTTAGTTGATATTGGCAAGCGATATGATTATCGCACTCTATAAGTTATCTGACAGAACTTTTGTCGCGTTCTTGTGTTTGCAATCGGAAGACATCATATGTTACGTTTCATCGCTTTAATGTTTAGGCTGACGGAACTGCGTGGATGGGATTCTTTTCTTTGGTGATGCTTTTAATTGCCCTGGATCTGGCTGTTGATGATCCTGTTTATGAGGACATGGCATCGAAGTTCTTTGAGCACTTTATTATGATCGTCGATGCTATTAATTCCACCGGAGGTATGTTATTTTATATCTAGTTCCTTGCGACGTCATTCTGCTGTGAAAGTAAATAATAATAAAAAATGCCTTGTGAATGCGGCCCTCCTATGTTGGAATAGTAGGCTATGAGTTATTCAGTTAGTTATTCCTAACATTATTTCCTGTACTGTTGTATCATAGGTGGATTGTGGCATGAGGAGGATGGTTTCTATTATGACCGCATACGCCAGCACGGCAAGAATTGCGCTCTCCCAGTTCGAATTCGATCTATGGTCGGGTTGATTCCTCTGTTTTCGATTGCTGTTCTCGAAGATGAAGTTGTGCAGAAGCTTCCTGGCTTTAAAAGGAGACTTGACTGGTTTTTGAAACACAGACCAGACTTGCGCAAAAACGTTAGTATTGAAGTTTTTACTATCTCGAGTAAAGGGAGGGAGAGCGAGAGAGAGAGAGAAAAAGAGAGCGAGAGAGAGAGAGTGAGAGAGAGAGAGAGAGATGGAGTGTGAGAGAGAGATACGCTTGCTAGTTTCCGGCTTTTCACAAACTTCATTATTTCATAATTTAATGATTTTGCATTATTGAAATTTTCTCTTCTGGAATGATTTTGTTTTTGGCTAAGCTTAGTAGTTTGAGGCAAGTGAATGCTTTGGATACTTTGGGTTTATTTATTCGTTACTTCGTTTATTCGTTTCTGTCGTTTTTAGATGCGTCAAAGTGTGGAGGGTAATTACAACATTCTGTTGGCCATAGCAGAGCCATCTCGCTTTGAGAGCATCTTGAAGTATTTGCTTGACGAGGAAGAGTTCCTTTCTCCTTACGGTATTCGATCGCTGAGCAAGTACCACGACAAACATCCATTTGAGCTGCATCTGCATGGGCAGACGTTCAGCGTTAAGTACACCCCTGGTGAGTCGCGCAGCAATCTGTTTGGTGGAAACAGCAACTGGAGAGGGCCGATCTGGTTGCCAGGTACATGTTATTGGAAGTAAATTTTCCCTGTTATTGGCGTTGTTTTGTACCGCAGTAATATGTGACAGTGTTTGGTCTCGAATGATGTTTTGTAGGGTTGGTCATCATCTATTTGCATTTTGGAATTTGCATTGCATTCTTGTGTTAGTGCATGCTTCCGGGAAAATCGTTATAGATTGTTCTTGTGGTAAGATATTTTTATAGATTTCTTGTTTTGTAGAAAGACGTTGAGCATATCATTGTTTGGAAATTAGCAGACCCTCTTCTATATTGTTTTTTTTTTTTGTGGTAAGGTTGCAGGGTATTTCTCACCTGGTCGTTTTTAATGGTGTTATAGTTAACTTCATCATCATCGAGTGCCTGGAGCGATACGACTTCTACTACGGGCCTGATTTCAAAGTTGACTTCCCTACTGGTTCTGGCAACAAGATGCGCCTCAAGGAGGTCGCCTGTGAGATAGCCAAGCGGAATGCACGGTTGTTTCTGAAGGACGAGACCGGGCGTCGACCTTGCCACGGTCTTGATGAGAAATACCGGAATGACGAGAATTGGCAGAAGGAAATCCTCTTCTACGAGTTCTTTGATGGTGACAGTGGACGTGGATGTGGTGCAAGGTAAGCTTATTATAATCTTACATAGCTCAGTTTTTGGCACGTCCTATCAAGTTATATATTTTGGTCGATATCATCGTTAGCCAAGCTAGCAGCTAGGCGGTCATGAATGATCTCCACCCTAGTGATGTCCGGGCGTTCGGAGCGTTCCCGCTAATCCAAATGTCCTCTCTGGTGCAATTGTAATAAATTGTAATAAATATAATATAGTACGCATTGATTTCGCGTGAAGGCGATTCTTATATTGGGATTTGCTGATTCCTAGATTTTTTTTGTCAGGCATGCAACAACACCATTTTCAACATTACCCTCTGTTTTTTTTTAATTACTTGATGCCACCTTAGCATTGCTGCGAATTTAATATTAATGGAAATGCGGAATGCACTAGGAGATAAAAAAAAAAACGACGAGTTTTTACAACGAGAATTAGCATGAAGGTAAGCTGGTTTGGCGAAGAAAGCAGCAATTAATAGTAATAAATTCTAATGACAATAATAGTGACGAAAATGCTCATTTTCAATCATGATAAAATTCCCTCTTAAGCCTATTCATCTATTCGTTTTCAACGAGTCAGTTGGACTACTCCGTTCTCCTTTGAATTCTTTCACCTCCTACAGCCAAACGGCTTTTATCGGGTTCTGTGTTCTATTCCGTATTTTCGGAAGATCGAGCCCGAAAACATGCCGTTAATTCTAGATCGCTTATCGCTGCAAAATCCGCACTTCATCCCTTGCTGCACTCAGGCCACGTTTTCTGCTCCACCATTAGCGAGAACCACCTCGGTACTGGTCATCTTTTAATGTCTGAGAGCAATTTTTTTCGTAAAAGATCAATGCGCTTTGGGAGAAGTATCGATCGTTTAGGTTGCCTACTCATAAAACCATGTTGGTGGTCATCTGGTAGACGGCCGATGTCCTCGGTCGACTCCATTTATTATTTTCATTGTTTTCGACTTGGCGACTTCTTGTAATGCAGTCTTATAGCATACGAAATGCCTGATATGTTATGACTGTGTGACTAAGTTCTGTATAGAATGTCAGCGCGAAATTGTAGTGTCATGGTAACTTAAAATTTCTCTGAATGCATTTCTAGAAAAAAATACTTTTTTTAGCTTAAAGTATGTCTGTATGCTTCTGATCAGCTGAATTGTTCGTTTAGTCATCAAACAGGATGGACAGCATTGGTGGCCACTTGTTTGGAGAAGATTGGCAAAAGCTGAAGAGACACGCCTAGATTGCGGGCAGTCCTCTGATACGTATGATAGCACTTATTTAAATGCGATAGATTACTATCATTGGAGCACGTATTTATAATCCTTATGCTATTTTTGTTTGCGGTGTTTGCTTTCTATTTAGGTGCATGTCATGATGAGTTCTTTTAACACAGTTTGTTTACTTTATCGTGCTCATAAAGGGAAGGAACGTTTACTACCTTTCCGGCGAGTTTAGGAGAGAAGGGTGAATGGGGCGTTTCTGCAGCTATGCTGTCCAAGGAAATTGTCTACCAGTGCTTCGATAATGTAGAACTCATGCTGTGGGTGTGAGCTGTGTGAGCGAAGCCACCAAGTGCGTTTTCGCACGAGTTTTTTTTACTAGGCAAGTTTTGTGTTTCTGCCTTGCTGGTTCTAGGCAGCAGTGCATGCTAAGGTCTGTGTCTTTCGTCTTGTGTACTGGAGGCGTTGACTGATTCGTGGATTAAGTAAGGGTGTTGTTGCTGAATTAGCAGCAGGGTTTGTCGTATGCTGTTTGTATTTCGATTTATAGCTTATCTTCATCGCTCTTGTTTATTTGTTATTTAGGATGATTTTCAATTTCCTTTGAGGTGGATCGTTTGTAAACATGAGAACTACTGCGTTTTTGTGTGCCTGTCTCAGTTTTCGTAGGAAATCTACTGCAGTCTTCCCAACAAGATTGTGTTTGATATGTTGTGCAAAGTATAGGGCGTTCTTTTTACCAACGTGGCTAAAAAGAAAAGTCGGTGAAAAGAAAAGTTTTTTTTTTCTGCCAAAACATGTTTTACTCTGATGTTGCGCCGGCTTTGGAGGTTAATGTTTTTGCGTTTTGGCCCATTGAGTGTTGAGAGTCTTGTGTAGCGTTGATACGTAACTGGCTATGGAACTTGGAACCTTGAGTGAGTGTTTTTGTTGAGGGTAGTATAAAGCAGTTTTTTATTTGGTGATTCAAGAAGGTGCGAGGATTGAAATCATTGTATATACTAGTTCTATTTTATTCGTTCTAATTTCCTAGTTGCATCTACCAGATTCAGCATTGTATGCACCCCTACTTTGATCCTTTTTCAATGCACCTTGCCTCTACTTATGACTTTTTAGCATCGCTTTGCAGCAATGTTTGTATGGATAGGCAATATTTAGAAATACATTCTTCACACGGTGGATGCTTTTGTTGATTTTCTACTGTATGTTCGTCTTACCAAAAATGTGATTGAATATGGGCTTCTCTAGTCTAGGATTCAAAGTTATCTATGAACTTCTAGTTCGTTTTCAGGAATGTCTTTTGTGAACTAATAGAAGTTAGATATGGGGAGTAGATTGAGAAGTTTGTACCATTAACTGAGAATGATGTCCCGAGCAGTCTCAATGTGCCGCCGTTCCGCTCATTGACGCTATGTCGGCCCTTGCAAAACCAACCTTCTACATCCGTTTAAAACACTCGCTAAGGCCATCTCGCAGGAATGCTACGCTGTGTGGGTATGTCGTGAAACCACGTTTTGTACCGAATGACCCGGAATGTGGAGTCAATTTTCAGTGTTTCCCCTATAATTGTTTCTCGAGGGCATGTTAAGGAAAACTTATGATTTGGGATCAAAGAAAGCATTAAGTTATCATATCTCATAGGATAGATCTTTTAAGTAATCGAGAGTGATGCTTTGAATATTAATCCTTGGTTACTTTTACTTCTTTAACCCATTTTATATAGCAGTTTATGTGCTATATGAAAAGTCTTATTTATTAAAGCGAGTCTTTGTAGAATCATGCATTTAAGGTTCATATAATCATTCTGTAATGGTACCTTATATTTAAAATCATTTGTGTTGCGATGATTGATAATAAATCAAAGTATATTTACTATTCGTCTAACTATAATCTTCGCATTTTAAAGTTTTCTATTTGCAATGTGTTTAGGCTTTGTAAAATTATCAGAATCCGAATTCACTGTACATGTTGTGTCTAATACAGATCGTGTTCAAGGGGCCTACCTTTCCTGTAGTATTTTACTAAAGTTTTTATGCGTCTTGAATGTGCTTTTTGTGTGTTATGGTCGAAGCAAGTCTAATTGCAATCAAGATGAATTAAAGTTATTCTTTTAAAATGTCGAAGGAAAAAAGGTACAGGTGATTGAGGACTTTTAGACACTTAAAAACAGTCGACGTTAACTGTCGTTGCCTTGTAAGGCTGTAAGAATGGAGCAGCTGCTAAAGCAAGCGACAGGCTTAACATCACACTCTCCAAGTTCGGCTGTTACTGCTGCTGACTTGATCAACGAAGGAGTGATGTTTCATGTGCCTCGTGACTACCAGCTGTACGGAGTCAACTGGCTTCTAAATGTGTTCAAGACACCAGCGCAGTGTGGATGCATACTTGGAGATGAGATGGGACTTGGAAAAACATTTCAGGTTTGGTATTTGCATTCCGTGATAGTTACGAGACAGGCGTTTGTAGGCTTGCGGTGCGTTATGTGCTGATCGTTGGTTAATGCTAGTATTTCAGCATTTTAAAAATTAGATTACGTGCTGTGATATATTTGGCTACTGAGCGAGAAGAGCTTTTTAAGTTGGGTGCTTACTATGTATTGAAGCATTATGCTAGGATTTGGGTGCCAATTAGCTGCGCGGGACCTCGCTGTATTTTCAGACTAGACCTTTCAATCTTTGTCAAGCAAAAGAGAATACTGTTGTAAAAATTAGCATGACGCATTTTTTGTATTTCAGACTGTTGCCTTTCTGCGTCATTTGATATCCTCTCAGTCAACCGATGGGCCGTTTCTTATATTGTCACCTCTCAGTGTGATCGACAACTGGGTCAAGGAAGTCAACAGGTACCATCCGCTAAAATCTTTGCTAATATTTATGGTGAGCAGATGTCTGCGTGGACCGATGCTAATTTGAAAGGCGCATAGTGTATTCTATCCCCTAAGTGCTGCTGCTCATCATAAGTCTTTATGTGGCTTGCCAGAGATTGTCCCTGTGTGATTATATATTGTGCTAGCATGAAATTCGTCTAAAAATAACTTATTCCCATGTCGATTATCTTTTATATTGTAATCGAGTCTTTGTTTAGGTGTGCACCAAGTTTGATGCTTCAAGTTTACATCGGTGGCAAGGAGAAAAGAGAAGAAATAAGGGCAGCTATTGCGTCAAAAATATTGGTATTATAAGTCCTGTTTGTCCTTCTTCGGTTCTGTGGATTTTTCAAATGCCTTTCCTGAAGCTCTCGTTTTGGGCTGTCATAACAAAAAGAGTCATTTGTTTTTGTGGCACAGCATGCTTTTCGATGTGTTGCGTAGTTTCCACCGCTTGCATGTTCAGTACTCGTGAAAATGAAAACTATTTCATTGCTCTGCAATCTTTTCGGAAGCTAAAACTTGCACCATTCACTACTAGTTTCCGCCACTTGGCCATGGCGCACTCGTGATAATCACTTCGTTATGGCCAAATTAGGTTATTTGTTTTTACTTTCTTTTTGAAGTTAAGTATGCACTTCTCCTGCTAACGCTTCAGTGGATTTACCTCTTTGCGCTCGTTGTTTTCTGTGCGTCATGTCGGAAATCTGTGAAATCCGTAGGTTTCCAAAGTAGAACATGAATACCCTAGGTTCATATTGCGAATAAGTTGGTCCCATTTCTTGGTTAATCATTACATCGGCGTCGATTTGTCCTGCATCGAGTGTTTCATAACTGTGCGTTGTGTTACACACCTGCACAGGATTATGCATTCGCTGATATTGGTCACATTATTCATCTTATGGTGGCGGTGGTTTTGCTCTCACTTACGAAGAACTTTTATTGCTCCTTTTGTGTAAACACCACACACGTAAGGCAAGTAACTGTATGCTCGTGGAATCAAGTAATTTTGAATGTAAGTATTGCGCAGAAGCAAATTCGTTAGGAACCTGTCACTCATCACCAGACTAGTTTAAGGGTCTTGCCTACAGTATCCGAAACGTTAACATGTTGAATTGACAGTATCCGGTCACACCCAGTGTTACCATTGTTTCTATCCTTGTTTAGTCAGGGAACTGGAAAAATGCAAGATGTCACTTCCACATCCTTCTTACATCATATGAAGTAAGTATGACTAGACATTAAGAAGTATGAAAATAGCGAATTTTTTTTATCTTTGGATAATCTGCTAGCCTTCAACCTACGACTTGATTTAGTGCCAGCCACATGCCCAAGGAGTCCGTGCTTAGAGGAGCAGTTGTGTCGTCTAGTAATGGATAGACTGCGCTTATGGACTAGATTTGACGGCACTTTCGTGTCTGTTACTGCTATTTGTATACATGTGCAAATACTTTCTACGCATCAATTAAATAAGGTTCTTGTTGAACGTTAGGAGATGGTATCAGATTTATCATCCTGGTACATGTTTTGATCGGCGCAGTTCACTGCTTAGAATTCACCGACTGATTTCAGTTCTTCTGAGACCTTTTTCTCGTTTATATGAGTGGTGTTGGTCTTGTATAATCTGATAGCCAGCCAATCTTAAACCTTTTCAGTTGTGCTTGAAAGATGCAGACTTCTTACAAAGGTAAAACCGGTTATACATTCTGTTATTTCATGTGTGGCAATAGTGTAGTTCTCTATGTATTGTAGACGATGTGGAGCTACGCTGTACTTGTGGTGGAAAATTTGTAAATTTTGTATTCTACTTAAGTCTTTATTTTTCTGCGGTAAGTCTTTGCTTAAATCGTGATCATAAGATATCTTTGAGAAATTGAAATAGTTAGGCAGAAGTAATTCTTAAGCAAGGTTATCGGCTGCCCCTCTTCTGAAGACATGATTGAAACGCTGTGACATCTGTTTAATTGTACGCTACATCCTACAGGGCTTATCTTGCAAAGAAAGAATGCAAGCAAACCTGTTTTTTTGTGTAGGGCATATGCGGGATATAGTCGTAGAAACAGAATTTTGATACTAGCGTTTATGTAAACGTACGTTTAACTTTCCTAGCTGCTTATCTCGAATTCATGCCCGAGTGCAAGGCCGAAGCGAATAGCTCTTATATGCATTGGGCGTCTTGTTATGATGACATTGTGATAACTGTCGTGCTTTTGTTATGTGCTAGAGGAGTTGTTAGATGTTTTCAAATCTTAATTTTTTTTTTTTTTTGCAGGTTCAAATGGGCAACAATTGTCATAGATGAAGCCCATCGCATGAAAAATAGTGCATCACTTCTTTACCAGGAGCTGTTAAATGTAAGTAGGAATGTTCACCTTTGCATTTGTAGACTCCTTGTTGTATTGGAAATTTTTGGTGTTCCACTTATTTTGAATGGCCTATAAGACTTACTCCCCGCATTGACATGACCTCACAAGTCTAAGGGCATGATGTATGTAAATCTGGATGACCCTCATTGTGGAGGGCGCGGTGGTATTATACGCCATGGGTATGTTGTAAGGTAGTAAGTTATGCTGGTTCCGCATGGAAAATGCAATCGGATGTGATTGCCTAAAAACCTGTGTGTATCTGGCAAATTTTTATTTGAGATTTTTTCGGTATTATTTTTTTGATTTGACCTGCACTGACTTGTTGTTGATGTACTCATATCTCTACCTAGTTTGATATCGGGTTCAAGGTTTTGCTTACTGGCACGCCCGTGCAAAATAATCTGGAGGAGGTTTGAACGATTTTTTTATCGCTAAGAAATTTTACCATTTGCATCTCCATGGTCAGCGAAAGCAAATTTTGCTGTGTCTGCGAGTTACCAGAAGAACAATTGACTATGCCTTAAAGGATTGTTTCAGTCCACTGATCTCTATTATTCAGTTTCTCGTGAATATCCATGTAAAGCCCTCTTATGCCTAGCCTAAGCTGCACTGGGTGTTGTAATATACGGATTGATTCTGATCATTCAAAACCTATGCCGCTGTATTTTAGCATAGTTTGTTAATGGTTTAAGTACTATTGACTAATGTTTGAATGATCTTTGATGATCTTTTTCAATTCTTTAATAAGAATTGAAATAAACCCTTCCTATTTAGATCATTTTGCAGTTAATATACACACTCCCATATCTAAGTCGTAGTTTCGCTTCTTTTCTTTAGGTGTACTCGTTGCTGTCCTTCATAAATCCACGCATGTTCAAGCCTGATCTGGTTGATGAATTCAAGAAATATTTCCAATCCGTTCAGTCTGGTAGGCTTTTCAACTTTATTCTATTCATATTGACTTTCACTTAAGACCGATAGTAATAGCGCATACAGTTAGGTAAAGACTTACATAAAACACGACTCCCTTCAATGCCATAAAGGCCGTTAAGGGTTTCTGACTGAGATTGGATTGCCAGTCATTCCAGATTTTGTTTTAAATTCAGATTTCAGGTCACCGCTTAACCAGCGGTTGGCCATTTTTGATCACGCTGTTTTCAGTTATGTTACCAGGAAACTTGTAGAAAGATCATTTGCTCAATTGCATAGTAAGCAGTCTTTACGGCATTTCTGATTTGTTTAAATGTAGAAAAAGCCGTTTTAAAGTTTGGGGGCTTGCTGCGTAATCGCTGTGAAATAATGTAGTTAAATGTTGCATTTGTATTATCTTGCTTTGCTGTTCTTGTTGACCGAGCCAACCTGGTGATGAGCATCTCTGTATAACTGCAATATAAGGATATTTTTTTACGGATACTTTAAAACTATTGTTTAATAAACAACAAATTTGGCAAAGAGAATCTGTAATAGGCTGTACGTTGTCCTCCAACTATCAGCGAATAATGATCGGACGAATTTTAACTGCCTTGCAGTAAACCCGCAAATCGATATTTGATGAAGCAGTAAATAGTGATTACATATAACGTACGAATTTATTTTTTCCCCATGCCTTGGAGACCACTCATGTGGACTTCGAGAATGGTTCTCTATGAAAAGGCTCAAGGCCTTCTTGGAGAACCATGCCATCTCTAAGTACCTAGTCTGGACTAATAGTGACGAATTCGATAATAAGCTTGTAAATTTTTGCTTTGTGCTTCTTGTTTTCTTACTTGCGGCGATGCAACCCAAATAGAATAGAATAGAAAAGAATCGAGTATAGATGAGAATGATGAAGAAGAAATTTTAGCTGTGCCATTAGCATCTATAACTTTGAACATGGCACTTTGGTCTTTCCTATTTCCGACTTGATGACATGCGTCATTAAGGTTCGTGAAAACGCTGATAACTAAGGTAGATGAGTCTGTTGTTGAGGTCAGCTCAGGGTCCCGTTGCCTGTCATACGTCTATTTATTTTGTGTGTTCATGCTTTTTGTGTGGAACACACGAGTATCTATGCTATAGGTCTAACTATGAACGTCTTAGCTATCGGTGCAATTGCCGGTAAAGATTTCGCCTTGGACGCAGCTCTTAGGAAAGTCGAAGACTAGGTAAACTTGCATTTAGTTGGAGTCTGTTCCTGCTTCTTTTTTCGACATTTTAAAATCAATATAACCGACTTTTTAAGTTTGATTTTCCAATTTAATTTATCAATTTGCTGAATAACGAGGGTTCCCGCTCTATTTTGTGACTCACCCATTAACTCATTGTACATCACTAATTAACCCTCGGTTGTCTTTAAGATACAAAGATAGAAAGTAAAAACTAGAAATGGTAAGTGGAAATCTCGACCTTAAGAAGTTCCTGTATCAGGGGCAGATCAACTAGGCTGGATGTTCTGAAATAAAGGAGTAGTCCCGAAGCGATGCTTTTTGTGCGAAGACAAGAGGATGATCCCTTGCGATCTCATTCCATATGGTGCTCCTTGCTTGTGTATTTTATTGAGCCTCTTTAGGTATTTGAAGCTCATATGAGTCAAAATGTTCCAGCGCGCCTTTGCGGGTTTTCCTAGCGTATCATTTGTGCTGCCTGACTCCTAGCGTATCATTTGTGCTGCCTGGCTAAGTGAGGATTGACTCATTCTTTGGTATAAGCACTTATTGGCTGCTGGCTCTAGGCGTCGCCGTGCAAATGATTTTCTAAGATTTTATTTGAAGAATTCTTCATGTGTTGCCTCGCATAAATAAATGAAGATCTTAAAGTTGGACATGTTCAAGCGAGGATCAAACCGTGCTTGTGCAATGCATCTCGTGTTCCCTTCTTCTTGATGAGTTAAGAAGAGTGCCAACACTGCTCGGCTCTTAACCATGGTGCTAAGTGGATGCAAGTCCTGCAATGATCCCCAGGCGTACCATTGTTTCAATGGCTATTGACATGATGCGTCGTCATCGTGCTGCCACAAAATGTTTTTGTGCGACAAAATTGCAACCATGAAATACTTAAATCCTGGTCCTGATGATAATTTCACTTTTTAGGCTTTATTGTTAGTTTCATCTCGTCTTTAGCGAGAGTTCAAATTCCTATTGTGCCGCTGAGGCCTATCCTTGTCTTCGGATTTCGTATTTCGATCAAGTCATAATTTGCAAATTATTGTCTTCAGGAAATTCTCCTGGTCGAACAAAGGAACTCCACGGCTTACTCAAACCATTCCTTCTTCGCAGGGTGAAGAGCGAGGTAAAGAAGCATTCGATCGGGCTCGTTTTTTTTAATGCTACCTATTTTGATATTGATGGTATCTATGTTAATATTGATGCTGTCATGCCGAAGATGCGTGGCACACGCTTTCGTTGATGATCAGCATGTGAATGGTGGTTGCCGGCATATCAACGTAGAGCTCCAGCTGGATGCGCCAGCCACTTTGAGAGTTTAGTTTCTCATGAAAATCAATGGCGTCGAAACGTTTTCCTGTCGTAATTGTGTATGCATTCTCTAATTGCTGATATTGCTGCTGGTCTGAAATACTCTAATCGCCCGTGGTGTTGCTTTAGATGATCACGTATGAATCAGTGCTGAGTGGAGAAAAAAAAATTAAAGTAATAATCATTTTTTTTTTAAACTTCATATATTTTCATTTTATTACGACACATTTGGTATACCTCGGCACCACTCACTATTCTAGGCATGGTGCCTCGGATGATGGCCTTTTCTTTGACCATCGCTCTCGGT